>JAZGTI010000428.1:29558-65545 GCA_036877585.1 Botia kubotai | reverse complement strand
TTATTCTCCTTTGCTTCATCCAGGACCACATTGTGGAGGCAACAGGCAAAGAAGGAAAGCCCACACATCCTTCTTCCTGGCTACTTCTTCCAGGTGGCATTCCCAGGACAGTGGCGAGATATAATTCCTCCACCTAATTCCTAATCCTAGGTGGACATGACCTCCTCTGGGAGGCGTCCAGGAGGCATCCTAACCAGATGCCGAACTGCCTCAGCTGGCTCCTTTCAATGTGGAAGAGCAGCGGCTTTATTTCAAGTCCCTCCCAGATGTCCAAGCTTTGCATCCTAGTGTGGCCACACCTCAATGCAAACTCTGTTGAAAAACAGCGATAATTAATTATTATTTTATACAAAGTCTAATTTAAACAATGAAAAATCTATCAGTATTTCTTGAATTTATTACGTATCTGGACTAAAATTGCAAGTGGATGTTATCTTTGTGCACGCTTTGTATGAACAATTCACCAGTGTGATCCCAGCTAAATTCAGGACTGACACGCAGTTTCATAAAGTGCCGTTAACGGACATCTTGCGATTGTATGTTTGTCTTGCAATGCTTTCAGTTTTCTTGGAATAAATATAAACTTTAAAATTTAAGAACGGCGAGCGCCTGTGTTTTGTTTGACAGTCAACGTATACACTTAGGTCAGTGATTGTTTCAAGAGACTTTTTAGTCCATATTTTAGTCCATATATAGTCGCTAATTTAGAAACACTACGCTAAAACTAGTTAAAACTAACTACGAAAATCATTCCCAGTTCCTGCGGCTCGAACACACCAAAAATCAGGAACTTTTGCGAACTGTGAAACTACGAAAAATTCCCGCGGTGCCAAAGCCCCTATTATCAATATATGGTAATCCGCACGCCCGCGCCAGCAGCATTTATCTAGTACTAACATACTGTAATCCTTCCACAATCCAACACGCTCTGGCGTCATTTGATGGTCACTTAGCAAGCGGAGCGACGCGGCTCGCTGATTGGCTGATTCGCGGGAGAACGACTTTTCACTGGGCAAATTAATAAACTACGTGCCGTTAGCTCACAGGCGCGCCCATCTTCAGCCATCTTGGCTCAAACCGTCTGAATGCTGTCAGCGGAAACATCCGGGGAATGACACGCACCTGTGTGGCCATTAAGGCTCTTTTCCCCGCAGCTTCATAACCTTGAGAGGGCGGAGCATGTGTATGCTGAACTGGAGCAGGAGGAGAAACCGAGGCAACGAAGACCGTTACACGGGATCTCTGTCTTCGGTTTCTGCACACCGAAAGCTTTAACGGAAGATTGAGGCGTGTTACCGAAAGACTATCATGAACGCTTCTGCAGGGTAACTGAGGCGGCAGCGCCTTTAAACCGCTTTTCATGTTTAGGCAGATCCTCAGAAAGGCTCGAGCCTTTCGGGCGCATCAGCGCGTTTTCTGCGGCCGCTCGCGTCAGATTGACATCCATTATTTGAAGCGGCAGCACTGATGCAGCGACACAATCCCGGAACGTTGTTTTTCTCCCTAACATCAGCCCACCACCACCACCATCATCCTCCTCCTGCTCCGGTGTAAACAGACACCTTAAGCCGCGAGGTGGTCGTCGACAGGAATCCGGGGGATTTGCAGGGATCCGGGTGTCGTCGGGGCAGAGGGTGAAACATTTGATCCGACTGGACTGATCCCGAGAGGCTTTGAGCGATATTTCCTCTTTGCATCTTAAGTGTTGAACTGACTGTGTGGTGATTTTCAGTGAAGAGCTATCGGCTGGAGAATGGCTGACGACGACGTGCTGTTTGAGGATGTGTACGAGCTGTGTGAGGTGATTGGAAAGTGAGTTCCAAAATCTCATCATCTCATATCACTTTTCACTTCTATTTTTATTTTTGCTTTCTTGAGCGCCGATGCTGTCCTAATTTGGTGTGTTTTTCCAAAGGTGTGTTTGACAGTAATATTCTTTGGACAATATGTCTTCACTCATTGATTATGGTTGAGCTGATTCCCCTGTTTTTCATTCAGTTTCTCACCTTGACATTGCGCAAATTTATTCCAGTATTCATGATTTAATGATGTGTCTGATGTTGTCTCGTTCTGATATTGGAGTGTAAGGCCTCAGGTGTGTGTTTAACACACAGCTGTGTGTGTTTGTGTGTGTTGGTGGAGCAGTTGTGGTCAACTACACTAATTTTTAAGTTAAATTTGATTGTAATTTAATGCCCTCATACGACACAAGCACATGATCTTAGAGGTACAAGACCTGCATCCCAAGACCTGCTCACAAATTGAATGTATGCCATATATGACACAGAGACCATTATAGCAGGCGTCACACAGAAATTTTGATTTGTCTGTGTAGTCTGCTCAGAAGGTATTGTATTCCCATTAGCTCTCAGTGTGCATTGCTGCAGTAGATGTGTGACTGAAGTGTGTATGTTGTAATTTTGGTCATCTTTTGTGTACCATCTGTGTTTCCTGACATGCACATGTAAATATAAAGTCCAGAGTCAATATTTAGATACTTGTCTGTTACTGAAACCTTTCTGAACACACTTCAGTACTGTCACGCTCTGAAGGGTTAGACAGAGATCAGGACAGTTTAAACACCTGTAAAATATCCCACAAAAAATGTGGAGGTTGTCAGCTTTATTTTTCATTGTAAAAGCAAGAAATAAGAGGTTGTGTTTGCTCTACTACTGTAAAGAAAATAATGCATAAAGATATTATGCATTATTTTATTGTAAAGGACATATTTATTGTACTGCCTGATTCCAGTTTTAAAATCACTACAGTACACTAAAAAACTAAACTAAAAAAAAATGTTGGTTATTATAAATGTGATGATGTCACGGCAAGTGTTTGACCTTTGTGGGAGTTCCTCTCACATTACACACAAACACACACCTGTTATGTGTGCATGTATGCCTTTCAATGGGCATCTTTGCTTGCAAAATTTCCAAATCCTTGGTAGCCCTTTCGGCAGGCACTTTTCAGATTTTGGTAGCCCCAAATGAATTTAAGTAGCCCAAATAAAAAAGACATTATTTTTAAAAATGAATATTGTAAAGGAAACAAAATATCAATGAAAAACATTTTTAAAACACAAATAACAACAATCGTATAAAATTATCAGATTACAATCATCAATAAAAATAATTGGTTCTAACTGAACTGAAGATTCTATGAACTATAAACAATATAGAACATAGTTCAGTCTGTGTCAGATTCTCAATCTGAAATATCAATGGAAGTCACAGATAGGAAAAAGCCACTTGATGTTGAGGGCACAGCATCCCCTTCATCAGTTTCTCCATCTGTGCATTGGTCTCCACTTCAGAACACGTAATCACAAAGTGAAAGTTGAAAGCGATCACGCATTCAAATGCAATTTCTATACCCCACATTTTGATAGTGGCTCACCGATGCCCGAAAATTACATACAACATAATTACCCGACCAAATCTGTGAGAGAATGCAGAAGCATTGCAATATATTATTCCTCCTTATAAGATATACATTTTGGTAGCTTGACTGGATGACACAATAGCCCCGGAATGTCGGGCTAGCAATTTTGCGAACCCTACAGTGTCAACATTCAACACATGATATGTAGGAGTGAATAGAACTAAATTGATCTGATGCTCTAAACACACACCTTACGTATTCTTGATAAGGATATATGTCCTCGATCGTTTGATCAATAATAACCTCTTGGCAGGAAGTAATTGATTCTTGGCGGCATTCAGATATCTGATATCTGCAGTCTCTGACCTTATGATGTTGCACATGTAACTGGTCTCATGAAATCTTAAATCATACTTAAAGAAGAATGAGTACACAACCAGCTGGCTGAGATCTGTGGACCTCAGAATGGACCCTCACTGCGTAAATGGTCCACTTTTACTTCTGGGCGCAAATACATACCTCAGCACCTGAAAACTCAACAAACTAACCAGTGCGATCAGAGACCAGATATGAATCCAACACAAGCTCCAAAACTGCTCCACTGATACAAGATTAGTGTCTATAATTAACCTCTTTATTAGTCTCCATGGTCAGTCTCTGTGATGTTTGTGTAGCTCAAGTAACAAACATAACTAATAATTAGAGCCACACAAAATCTGCAGGTGAAAGAACTTTGAAGAAAGAAAACATTCTGCCCATCTTTTGAGTCTGGAATTTCAGCTGCCTTATTTAACACATTTAATTTTTTTTAAATGTACTCCAAATAATTTCCTACTAAAATGTTTAAAAACAAGAAAAGCTTGCAGATTCTGCATGAGCCTGCTAATAATGCAGCAATTAGGAGATGTAACTTTTGTAGTTCAACTTTCCAGTGGCAACAATAAGTAGATTTATTTTCTTAAAGAATCCACATCCAGACACTCACATAGATTCAGTTCATATAAAGCTGTTATTTTCACAATCATGTATTTGTGTCTGTATTCTGTGTTGTGTCTCTCTGGATGTTTATCGGCTTTAAACACAAAAAGTCCAGAGAACTTAGACATATCATCACATATCCCTACAACACTGGCTGCACTGATTATTTACAATATGTGTGTGTGTGTGTGTGTGTGTACAGCCACTTAAACATATTTTGGGAACAACTTTGTACCCAAAAGTGAACAAAGCCTGACAAAAACTTTGGCAATGTCCTTATTTGTAAAAATGCTTGTAAAAAGTTGTTTTTATAGTAGTAAAATGAAGAAGGTTTTCATTTTAGAAGGTGAGGGTTAGGTTGTGGGTCATATTATTTAGTATTTAATTGTTTAAAACCAATACAGGTCTATAGAATGTCCTCATATAGAATTGGATAGCGGAGTAAACACAATTGATCATCTGACACAGTTTCTAATGAAGCTCATTGGATGGATGGAGATCTGAAAGGTGTTTGTGTGCGTGTTTTTTAGGGGTCTCAGTTCATGTAATATTTCTGTGGTACTGTTAAAAAGACTTTTTGCTTTGTTTTAGCACCACTAATGGATCCTCACAACACTAGTCACAGCACTAATGCATCTTATGAATGATTTAAGATGTGATAGATGATCCTTCAACTCAAAAACACCTTTTAGCTCTGACTTAAACGTGTTAGGTAGAACCAGCAGATCTAAAGGTATGAGGCTAATTTCTGTTTTTGACCGAAGTGAATTTCTTGATGAGAAAGGATGTTAGGAATTGGTTTGAATTGTATTTAATTTTATTTATATATAGCTTTTAATAATGTTGCATGGTTTCAAAGCAGCTTTTCATATAATGAAAATAAAAACACCGAAAACAGAAAAATGATCAAACACGTCCAAAAAATACAGAATACATGGTATTATTGCAATTTTTTATCGTTTTTTAAAAGATGTGTATTAATATAACCAATTTGGGATGCTAAGATTGTAATTAGTTTATGCATATAGAGTTGACTAAACTGATGACAATGACAGCACATTTTAACCATTTGAATAAATGCAAGTGATAGCAACCTTGTTTTAAAAGCAAAAGACCCCGTCCTCCCTTCAGAGTGATCTCCAAGCCATACCTCCTCTAACACACGAACACGGTTTGACAGGCAAGTGAGACATCATATCCCACAAAAGGTATATTTTATATTAATATATTTAGACCACTTAGTGATTGTTATCAGGATGTTAAAAGACAAAAAATGGCCCTGGAAAAAATCCCTTACCCTGCCTTTAAAATGAAAACTCACTTAGTGTTTTATTTAATAAACCTCCAAGCCAGTGTTTCACTTTTTATCAGTCTTTATGGTTTTTCTTTACATTCGCACTGTATATTTGTAGCTGCAGTTAGTGTGACTTGATCTGTCTGTTTATTTGTGTGTGTCGCTGTGGTGTGGGTCACGTGTAACAATCCGCTGGGTTTTAAATGTGTTGGAGGTGAAGATCTGGCATCAGGAGAAGTCAACAAGTGAACGTATTATTCATTAATTAACAGAGCATTCTTCTGTGATGAGGAGACGTGGTGGATGGGGAACATTTGCTTTTGTTGATTCCAGAATGTCAGGAGAGCTCAGATACTGTCCGACACAACAGGCACTTTAAGAACCTCCCCAATCCTCAATGATGTCACTCATCTGTGAACTCTGTTTTAATCTTTGATCTTGTCTTGTTGGTTTTACTGCCAGATCTTATTATGCACAGAGTCCATCGGCTGTGTGTGTCTGTCTGTCTATGTGTGTCTGTCTGTCACACACAGGAGGTAGAGGATAACACATATGGTTCCTCAGCTCAGTTCATTCAGAGATGATCTCCTTCATCAATTTGTTTGAGAAGGTCCTGATGAGGTGTTTTCCTCTCACCTGTACCAGAGAACAAATTAAAACAAATAAAACAAAATACAAAACATAAAAAAGTATATTGTGAATCTCCACTGTTTTTGTTCTGAAATGTAGTATCTGTTTAGTTTATGTTTGTGCTGGTTTCTTATGTCTTTGCTGTCTTACTGTTAAATTTGTTTTCTGTAAAGCTGCTTTGCAACAATGCAAAATTGTGAAAAGTGCTATCAAAATAAAATTGTGCTTGTGTTTATACTGTACTGGCGTTCTAGACTTGGGAGTCATGCCTTCAGTCCTCAGACATACACACATACACACACACACACTTGTTTTTATGCCTTATAGAGACTTTCCATAGACATAATGATTTATACTGTACAAACTGTATATTCTATCCCCAAACCCTCATCCTACCCCTAAACCCAACCCTCACAGTAAAAAAAGCATAATTTAGTATGTTTCATAATCAGTTTCCCTCATAGGTGACATGTGGTCCCCACAGTGGTAGAAAAACAAGCACACTGGAAAGAGAACTTAGACATATCATCACATATCCCTCCAACACTGGCTGCACCCAAAAGTGAACAAAGCCTGACAAAAACTTTGGCAATGTCCTTATTTGTAAAAATGCTTGTAAAAAGTTGTTTTTATAGTAGTAAAATAAAGAAGGTTTTCTGTGAGGGTTAGGTTGTGGGTCATATTTAGTATTTAATTGTTTAAAACCAATACAGGTCTATAGAATGTCCTCATATAGAATTGGATAGCTGAGTAAACACAATTGATCATCTGACACAGTTTCTAATGAAGCTCATTGGATGGATGGAGATCTGAAAGGTGTTTGTGTGTTTTTTAGGGGTCCATTCAGTGTGGTGCGTCGATGCATCAACAGAGACACTGGACAACAGTTTGCTGTCAAGATTGTAGACGTGGCCAGTTTCACCTCCAGCCCCGGACTGAGTACAGAGGGTATACAAACACTTTCTCACACACATGCAAACATTCACAAATACACACAGATGCGTGCGCACAAACACACACACAAAAATACACATCCACACATGCAAACACAAACGCAGACACAGATTAACTAGAGTGCTAGTGAATGGATCATGTAAAGCACCACATATAAACATTTAGATTTACCAAATGTTGTGCTTTACATGATCCATATATATATATATCCAAATATATAAATGAAAGTGTTTAGCAGAGCTGAGAGTGCTTGACTCTTATGAGTCTCATCTGATCAGCCTCATGCTTTGATAAACAAACACACAGCAGAAATATATATTTGTGGTGTGTGTGTCTTGCTGACACTCTGAGCAGTTGAGAAAAGATCTTAATCTTAATCGAGTTTCTAAGACACTCTCTGTTTCTATTTCACTGAAACCTCACGTCTGTGTATTTGAATCATAATTGAGAAGTTATTTCTGTGTTAGGAGGTCCTATTAGTGTGTGTGTGTGTGTGTGATTACCCCACTTCTTTGGGCTTTTGGCTGCATCCCGGCTGTCATCTGAGAGCGAGTGTGTGTGTCAGATGAGAAAGTTCAGACTGCTGAGTGTGGCTGAAAAAAAATATGTTCAAAGACAGAATTATTCAGCTACCGGTGTGTGTGGGTATGTGTGTTAAAGAGCGAGAGATGCTCTGCACCTCCTTCTAGTGTCAGTCTGTGTGTTAACAGTGACATCAGTGGGATTGACAGATGCATTCAGTCAAATCAGAGCAAAAGAAAGACACTGCCAGTAAGTGTGATAGATGTTGCTCTTTGTGGTCAGATCTGAAACGAGAAGCGAGTATCTGTCACATGCTGAAACACCCTCATATCGTAGAGCTGCTGGAGACCTACAGCTCTGATGGGATGCTCTACATGGTCTTTGAGTTGTAAGTGTGTCACTCATATATACTGATGTATATCACAAAATCTGTTTTGAACGGAAGGAAAATTGTTTGTTTACAAGATAATCATGTAGTAATGGATTTTTTTTTAAATTCACCATATTCTTAAAAAATGTTTTATCCTGTTTGAAACATGATAAGCACAAATGAAAAATAAGAATATTTTTAACAAATGTGACTGAATATCATCTTTATGAAAATAATATTTTTTATTATTATTACCTACTGTGATATAAAGTGTATAGGATACAAAATCTTCTTTTTGATACATAGAGACCATTGCACTGTGTACACCATTGTTACCACACAGCTGCTTGCACTGACTGTGTGTGCGTGTGTGTGCAGTATGGACGGAGCAGATCTGTGTTTTGAGATAGTAAAGAGGGCTGATGCTGGATTTGTCTACAGTGAAGCTGTGGCCAGGTGAGACTCAAACACTCTGCTTCTACTTCTTTATATTTGACCTCCAGCACTTCGCATATCTGATGTTTGCTTCATATTTTTAGTCACTACATGAGACAAATACTTGAAGCTCTTCGCTATTGCCATGACAACAATGTCATCCACAGAGACGTCAAGGTAAGAAATGTCTGTTTTGGTAAACTCACCCTTAAATCCTTTAAACATGTATTATTTACTCTTTGTGTGGAACACAAATGGAACATAAATGTTCACAGTATAGCCTTGAGCACAATTAAGTGATTTCTACTTAATGGTACTGCCAGGGGACACCTGGAACACCAGTGCTCTTTTTTAACTTTATTTCAAGTATTTGTCATACTTCGGCTAGAAGATATTGATCCATTGGCATCCAGGACCAAAAGTATGGACTATGTAATAGTGCCGCAGTCACATGGTAAACTTGGGGTGATTGTCAGGACGTCTCTAATTCATGTCTGTTGTGGAACCCACTGAAGTTTAATACTCAGACTTTAAGGTTTGTTCAAATCACTGAGCAGCAGTAAAAGTGATGTTTGACTTTCTTATATCGAGCAGTTAGGGTTAGGGATAGGGGCTAGGACTAACAAATTTAGGTTGTAGGAACGCTTCTGTATTGTTTCCATTAAGTAACAAAAATGTTACTTGAAAGTTCTGGGAATGTTCAAATCGTTCAGTGTTTTAGACGTTTTATTAACATTACAGCTTGGTTAAAAGACTGTTGTTTAAACATTTTTCTAAACATGTCTCTGAAGTTTTTAAAATGTTCCACTAACAACTTAAGACGTTAACGTTTTGATATATGATATATAATGTTAGAAAATGTTCTACTAATGTTACTTTGTTAAATTAAACAAAGTTGAAAAGCTCCGGAATGACTTTGCCAGTGTTTTTGGAATGTTCATGTGTTGAACAGGAAATGTTCCCTTATTCTTGTGTTGTGCTCTGTATAGGTTCAGTGTAAGTGATACTTAATAAACTGCTGTTTATTCATTAATTTCTTATTTCATACATCATTTAGTGATTTTTAATTGTTTAATTTTGGACTTTAGAAATACACCACTTGAATTTCCAGACTTTCAAGTAGACTAGAGCTGATGTTAACATGATTACAAATTTGATCAAGCATAACTCTTTGTAGGGTTTCTCTCCACCCTGATGAGATTACTTACTAGTGTGCTTGTTCGAATTTGCCACTGTAGATACAGAATCACTCAATTTAACTTTTCACACGAGTAACACACACGCACGTAAATACTCACATTTTAACATGCTAAATCCACAAGTTCTTTTGTAGCTGCAAACTGCTCCATGAAACTGTTGAGATATATCTGCAGGAGAATGATTTCTGATCTCTACTGCTCTCACATGACAAGCTGTCGTGCACTCATTTCTGTCTCTCTTTCTCTCACTTACTCTCTCTCTCTCTGTCTGTGTGAGGTTCAGTGAGTGTGAAAGGAAAATGAATGATTGCTGAAACCTCATTTCAACATGCAGCTCCTGCAGGACATGTGAGTGCCACTGCATGTTAATTCAGAGTGTGTGTGTGTATTGACCTGATCGTGTGTGTTTTTGCAGCCTCACTGTGTGCTGCTGGCATCTAAAGAGAACTCTGCTCCAGTTAAACTGGGAGGTTTTGGTGTGGCCATACAGCTGGGAGAGTCTGGACTGGTGGCTGGAGGTATGTCTTAACCTCACAGCACATACAAGGATGTTAACAGGAAACTGAAACAGTGGCTACGTTTACATGGACAACTAAATTCTGATATTAACCCAAATAGGGCAATACCCTAATTAAGAAACTACCATGTAAACAGCTATTTCAGATTAGCTTAATCCGACTGAAGTCATTTAAGGTAAGCACAAACTAAATTAAGACATGTGGAGTATTCATATTTTAGTTGCAGTGTGGCAGTGCATTATAGACATGTACACAGCGTAATCACACTATTAACGTTGTGTTGGAGTTTTTGCTGCATTTTGTGACAGGACACATAGACACACGTCGATGGCCAACCTTTTGACGGCAAACAAGAATGTAATGTTGCTAAATGAAAAGATGGAGAATTTGTATCTGCCATCGTCTATTTGCACATATAGCATGATAAATAATTATTTGCACTTTGAAGCTTTGTTCAAATTAAAAATAAATGTGTGTTCAGGTATGTTGATACCTGAATTTCTGATTTCTGTAAGGAGTGTCGGATGGTGTGGCATGGGGACATAATGATGCCAATAATGTGTGCCAATAATCGGTCTGTGTTCTACAACATGTTAACATAACATGAAAGGAATATTCTAAAAGCGGTTCATGTAAACACCTTAATTAGACTGTTGTCTTAGTGAGAATAAAGTCAATAATTAGATTACTGCTGCCCATGTAAGTGTAGTCATTGTGGCCTCAATGACTAGGGCAATGAAGAATTATGATCTGTCTGTCTGTCTCATGTCTGTCTGTCTCATGTCTGTCTCTCTCTCTCATATCTAGGTCGTGTAGGAACACCCCACTTTATGGCTCCAGAGGTGGTGAAGCGAGAGCCATATGGGAAGCCGGTTGATGTTTGGGGTTGTGGGGTCATTCTCTTCATCCTGTTAAGTGGCTGTTTGCCATTTTATGGGACTAAGGAGAGATTATTTGAAGCCATTGTAAAAGGGAAATACAAGGTACTCTTGATTTTCAAGAACCTCTGGCACGTTTCTGATGAAGAACTTAGGAACCCAAAACTGCCACATGCATCAGAGAACCTAATAAGTAAACACAGTAAACCCACAAATAAAACTGCCTATCTAGATAGTTAGAAAGTCCTGCATAAGGGTTTTATAAATTCTTTAACTTACTATAATTGCTGCGTGTTTTTGTCAGATGAACCCGCGACAGTGGGGTCACATATCTGAGAGCGCTAAAGACCTGGTGCGCAGGATGCTAATGCTGGACCCCGCCGAGAGAATCACTGTGTATGAAGCCCTCAACCATCCCTGGCTCAAGGTCTCTCACACATACACAAACACACACACTTGTAACCCTGCTGTTCATAAATAAACTTGTTACAGGATCAAAGTTTCTGTGATTTCTGTAAACAAAGCAGCATGTATAATGTCCGGTCACACACACAGAGCACACTCACAAACCTTTATAGAAGCAGTAGTCATTTTATAGGTTTGTAATGTTTATAAAAGAGCTGTTAAAGTTAACATATGTATTTTTTCAATTTGACACTGTAATGGTTCATTTAGTGTGTATTTCATACACACACACAAAATGAAGTCCTACCAGCATTGAAAGTGAACACAATTTTGCTTGGTTCAGTAAAATTTCAGGTTGTGTCTCGCTCTAATTATTTAATCGGCTTGCAGTTATTACTTCCTGTTTCGAAATTCAAGCTTTTCATGTGTTTAAAGTCCTGTGTTTTTGAGTGTGTGTGTGCTTTGCGTTGTACAGGAGAGAGATCGTTACGCTTACAAGATACACCTGCCAGAGACGGTAGAACAACTGAGGAAGTTTAATGCTCGGAGAAAGCTTAAGGTATTTACTGTAAATATACCGTAAAACACATCACAGATATTCAGCGTGTTCCTCAACATCCTAAAGCACACACACACATTAGTTTTGTAAAAAAAAAACAAATTTTTAATATCATTACAGATTTTAATTCAATCCTTATATAAGCTGTGTGTGAACATTTGACTAGTACATGTGACTAGTAGACAAATGGTCTGACTGAATGGTCTGACTTCACCGCATGAAAGTTAAGAGTGATTTGTTTAGTCAGGGTGAAATCAGGTGTGGTATGTTTGGACAGACTTTTTAGGTTGTGTAAAGTCCGGTGCTTTGGTTATGTGTTGGTGGAAACGTTCACAGCTGTCTTGATTGTTATTAAAGGTGTTGACAGAATAAAATAAACGAGGCTAGTAGATATGTGATTATGGTCTGTGTGGTTGACAGGGTGCTGTGCTTGCTGCTGTCTCAAGCCACAAGTTTAACTCGTTCTATGGCGACCCACCTGAAGACCTCCATGATTTCTCGGAGGACCCCGCATCTTCAGGTACATTCTCCAAATGAGACGGGATCAGAGATTCTTGTGAACTGCAGATGGTTTATACTCAGTGTAAATATTAAGCTGAGGAACATCTCAGGATCTCTGAAGCAGAGGCAGCATTTCCTCCATGTCTAAGGTTGTTTTAACAGGTTTCAACAGTCACACAGCAGGTACGGTTAAAAAACAACAGCAGGTCTGAACTAATATAACTCAGCTAACAGTCTTTTGCAGTGATGAAATCAGATGACTCAAAACAGTAAAGCTGATAAATGACAAGACTAAATTCTGATTGAATGGGTCATATTTTAAGCAAATGTAAAATTGCTGATATAAAATAAAAAATGTACATGCAGTTCTGTACAACAGTTTATAAGATATAAGTTCATCCAGCTCTGACCTATTCTTTTAGCAGCATTTCTGTCTGAGTTTCTTAGCATGTAGCCTGTCTGTGTTTCTCTGTCTCTCTCTTTCTTTCTTTGTCTGTCTTTCATCTGTTTTGCTTGTTGTGTTTTCTGCTTTGGTGATTCTTTTTTCCAGACTCAAATGTGTGTTGTTGTTGTTGTTTCTAATGCTGCCTGTACGGTAGGATTGCTTGCTGCAGAAAGTAGGTAGCCCCCCACCCATCTCTTAAACATCATCGTTAGTTTAACTCTTTGTCATCCTGCATGAACCTTGTGTGCCCATCACACCTTCTCATCCTCCAACAATAACACCTGATTAGGAGAAACTCTTCCTGTCTAACTCCTGATCTGTTTCATCCTAAACTGTTTAATGATCCATGACTTTCATTTAGTGGTTCATGCATTCAGTTTCTCTTCATGTCATTAGCACGTGGCTTCATCTCCATCAGCACTGAATACATTTAATTTCTTTTTAAAGAAACAAATGTCATTATGTGTGTATCTTTATTTATCAACATTTATTTCCTGTGATTGCAAAAGGTGAACTGCTTTGGAGTTGCTCATTGTTAACTTTGTGTGTGTATGTGTGTGTGTATGTGCGTACATATGTGTGTATGTGTGTGCACCTGTGTGTATTTTTAGGGGCTGTGTCTCAAGTACTGGACAGTCTAGAGGAGATCCATGCGCTGACTGACTGCAGTGAGAAGGATCTGGACTTTCTGCACAGCGTCTTCCAAGACCAGCATCTGCACATGCTGCTGGATGTATGTACACACAAACACACACACACACACACACACACTTTTTACTCTATTCAAACTCACTTACAAACCTGCTCACATCATGAGATTTAAAACCTGATTTAGTAATAAATAATATCACAAGCCTTTTAAATGGTTCATCATGTTAATTATTCACTCCTCATGAAGTGATTGATGTGTTTCCTGCGGAGTTTGATTAATATTTCTGATAGTAGGACTTTAATTAGGAAATATAATGTGTAAAAATGTGGCTAATTATAAAGAGTTTTTGTTCAGAAAAGGTTTTAAATGCTCAATGTGTCTCAGTCAATACAGAACAGGAGGTTAATGATAAATATGCTTTCATAAGGTTATTCAATCTTATTACATACCAGTGTTGTTACTGATTTTATAATGATTTATTAATAATTTAAGCAGTACAGTTTATTTGGCAGTAAAAACTCTTTCAGACTGTAGTATTCATGTAGTGAAGACACAGAACATGGACAGTCTAGATGCAAGTCATGTGTCAGGTTCAAAGGTCCTGCTGAGGCTGGCTGATCTCTGGAGTCCTCTGAACATCTCCAGAGCATCTGAGGAGGCTTTGATTGTGGTCAGAGTGATAACATTTAGTCTTTCAGTCATGCATTGTTTTTTTTTGTCCTGAGGTAAGGGTGGGATGTGGTAAATGTCTGTGTAACACTGTGCTGTTAAAGTTCATCGTATTGCTTATATTTGCACAAACTGTGTGTGTGTTTGTTTATGTGTTTATGTGAACAACTGCCTTTGTCATGTTTGTTGTGTTGATGTAATAGAACAGTTTGACAGTATGAATTTTTACTCTGTCATTAACAACAGAGAGCAAAACAGTAATTTTCTGCTGCCGATATGAAATTTTCAACAACAAATTTAGAAACATTGCGTATAACACTGATAATTTTAATGTGATATTTACTTGTTAATTAACTGCTGTTTGTCACTATGAATTGTTGCATTGGTGCATTATTAAAATGAATATATATTTAAATAGGAAGTAATATTAACATTGTGAAAAATATACATGGATTATTTTTAAATTACATATTTTGTGTTGGTTCTTGGTTGGGTTCATTCTTTGTGTTGGCTTTTCAATATTTTAACCTTATTAACAATGTTTGTTTTGTAATTATAGTTTCTTTGAATTCTACACCATTTCCGAGCCTATACCTACATATATACATATATATTTAAAGAGTGAGAGAGATTCTGTATCTATAGGGATAGAGTTTGTGTAGAAAGATAGAATATACAGTTTGTACAGTATAAAAACTATTACGTCTATGGAATGTCATATTAAACATGAAAACCCATTGTGTGTGTCAGCTTCATCTTGCTGCAGCCTCTGCTATGAATCTGTTTTATGAATACGTTTCTTTCTGTTATTTTGTATGTTGCAGTTGTATGATAAGATCAACACCAAATCTTCAACTCAGATCAGAAACCCACCCAGTGATGCTGTCCAGAGAGCTAAAGAGGTACAGCTGGATCTCCACTCCACACCAGCATTCATCTGTTTCCACACTGAAACTCAAAACAGTGGTTCTGTCCACAGGTGCTGGAGACCATCTCCTGCTACCCAGAGAACATGGAGGCTAAAGAACTCAAGAGAATTCTCACTCAACCTCATTTTATGGTGGGACCATCTTTTTCATTTTTTACGAGGTTGCACAAAAATCTTTTGGACATATTTTTTAGTAGATGATCATTTTAGCACACTGTCCTTGTTTTGGAAGAATTTCAGCAGCTTCAAACTTACAGCTGATTGTGAAGCAGGTACTGAAACAGGTGGTTTGACTTTAATAGAGCTGAGCTGATCAGAATCAGGCTGTTGCCATGGAGACAGGTCACTGAGAGAGTAGGGAGGGGTTGGGGGGTGAGATCACAAATCACACCCATTCATCATACATGACGTACTACTTGCATGAAATCAATCCAGACACAGAGTACCTGCTCTGAAATACGGGTGAGGAATTGTGGGATAGCAGCTAAGTTTGTAAATTAGCGTGTAATGATTTAAACGAAATGGGTTTATATCGTGAACAGGAGAGCAGAGATCTAATCTGGGCGGTTTAGTATTGAGTTTAGTGTTTAGTTATTTTAGCTTCCATGTTTTCAAGCAGTTATTAATGTATATAGATGTTCTGAATGATTCTCGGATAAGTTGAAGTGCTTATCAGTTAGTGGCTGTTTATCCTGTTAGGCAGCTGCTTAGCATTTGAACCAAAGGGTGTTTTGGTTACACATGTTACACATACACCCTTAACTGTCAACTACAGTATGATGTGATGAGAAATAAGAGTTACTCTGAAAGATATATACTGATTCTTCTCAATATACAATGCTGTGGGTTTATGAGGAATCTTGTGTTCTCTAGGGGTGAAGGCCACGGCAGCAGATTAAAACAAACCCAAACGCTGTGTAATATTTCTCATATGCACATACTGCAGGATGTGTATATAACACAAGCAGTCATCTGTACATGTTTTAATGTGCTGACCATATCTTTTATAAACAAATTCTTTGATGCCTGCTCTGTTTATGTATATAGTATATACAACTGATATGTGAGATTGTATGTATTTGATTGGTTATATTGGCACAAATACACCTTTCACCCTCTCTGGCTGATCTGCGCAGGCTTTGCTGCAGACGCATGATGTCGTGGCTCATGAGGTTTATAGCGATGACGCTTTAAGAGTGACGCCCCCCCCGACCTCCCCATACCTGAATGGAGACTCGCCCGAGAGCATTACCGGGGACATGGACCTGGATAATGTGACACGTGTCCGTCTCGTGCAGTTCCAGAAGAACACAGATGAACCCATGGTACAGAACACCACAGCATCTTCCTGTTAGCGTATTCATTTGTGTTATTGTTGCTCTGTAAGTTCATTAGAATAAACTGAGAATGTCATTAGTTAGCTGAAGTAAGAATCTTCAGGCAGAAAATAATACCAAAATATTGGTAGAGCAGTAAAATTTTGAGCTATTTACCAGACAGGTTTACTTGAAAAAATAAATGTAAATAACAATAGATTACATTGTAGCCTCTTCAGTTGTTTCTCAAATAAACGTTTCCTCACACTTATATTCAAGAAAACAAAATTAAATAAAACAAACAAATAGAACAAACAGACACAATAAACAAGATCCTTTTAACAATACTAAACACACACACACACACACACAGAGCTTGTCATTGTGGTGATAGAGGTTGACTTTTCTTTCGCAGGGAATCACACTGAAGATGAACGATCTGAATCACTGTATTGTAGCAAGAATAATGCATGGAGGAATGATCCATAGACAAGGTACTGACCGTACAAAGTCTTCACATCAGATACTGTGTTTCTCCTCATGTGTTTAAGGCGTTCACTGTTGTTTGTCAGGGACACTGCACGTGGGCGACGAGATTCGTGAGATTAACAGCATTAGTGTGGCCAATCAGACGGTGGAGCAGCTGCAGAAGATGCTGGTGTGTGAAGATATGTCTGTCTGATATTTTAATGAGGCTGTTGTTTATATATAGAAAGGTAATTGTGTACTGCATGTTATTTGTCTTTGCACACAGAGGGAGATGCGTGGCAGCATCACGTTTAAGATCGTACCGAGTTACCGCAGTCAGTCTATGTCCTGTGATGTAAGTGTTGCCTCTGTAGTGCACACTGTAATGCACACTCTGCTCATATCTGCAGTATCAACACAAATTCGCTGGGGACTAAATTTGGGGTTATATGTTTATAACTTAGTTATTCATTAATTCAGCATGCCACTTACTTGATTTAGCATCAGTAAAAGTCATTAATACGTTCAAGCCAAAAATGTCTTTACACATCCTTTTCAGTTGGCGTGTGTAAGAAGATTTGCACATCAGTTTAAGCTTTAAAAAAATCACTTTTGTTGTTCACTTTTAACATGGGATCAGTTTGGGCCATTTAATAAATGCAACTGCTGATGTGTTACTGTGTTTTTCAGAAAGAGTCACCGGATCTTCCCAGACAGTCTCCTGCTAACGGACACTCCAGTGTCATCAGCTCCATCTTAGTAGGAACTTCAATAACTTTCTCCATCCCTCTAAAACTCACAACAACAAACGCAGAGATGAGATTAGAGCTGCCAGAAAAGTTTTGTCATTGTGATATGAAAAAAATGTTAAAAAATCACAGAGCAGACATATGGATTACTTTTTTGCTGCCATATGTTTTCATTCTGTAATTTGGCTGAAACCATTTGCGATTAGGTAGACAGTATCTGATCTAATGTAGTGATACAGATAAATCCTCCACCTCTATTCTGTTGGCACAGAACAGTTATGTATTTTATAACTGGAGGTAATATATTTGCTGTGAGTCTTTAAAAACATTTCTGTGCAGGATTTGCCATCGACTGTCCAACCCAAAGGACGACAGGTGAGAACTCCAATCAGAATGAGTGTGTGTGTATGCGTGTGTTGGTGCTGATGTGTGTGTGTTATGCAGTAACTGATCAAATATTTCAGAAGTAAATATTTTAGTTCCTAAAAGATCATTGCAGCAGTAACATTAAACCAACAGACTTTCAGCCATTCACAATTAAGTAGTCCAGGCGTTAGGTGATTCACAGGTGATTGGCTGCCTGTGCTGTCAGTCAGTGGAGTTTGCTCACCTCTGATTGGTTATAAAGTTATTTGCTTGTGTGTGGGAGAAACACATTTTTACATGGTCATTTATTACATGATTACATTATTATGTAATGTTTTAAATAGAAATTCTGAAGAACCTTATTGAGGACATGAATCCTGTAATCCATAAAGCTGCTTTAAAACCATGTGTGCTGTGAAAAACAATATTAACATGTGGTCGTGTTCTGGGTGTTAAACTTCCTGTCTAACACTCGTGCTTTAGTATTTGTTCATGTCAGCCAATGATGGAAGTGCTTGAATTTTCATTGTTTTCAGATATACGTGCGAGCACAGTTTGAGTATGATCCTGCTAAAGATGACCTCATTCCTTGTAAAGAGGCGGGTATTCGTTTCAGAGTGGGCGACATCATTCAGATCATCAGTAAGGATGACCATAACTGGTGGCAGGGTAAACTGGAGAACACCAAAAATGGCACGGCCGGACTGATCCCCTCCCCTGAGCTGCAGGAGTGGTGAGAACGAATCTGAATTCACTCTGAACGAAACATAGAGTAGATCTAGTGATTGTGTGTTTGTGTTTATCAGGCGTGTGGCATGTATAGCGATGGAGAAAACCAAGCAGGAGCAGCAGGCTAGCTGTACGTGGTTTGGCAAGAAGAAGAAACAGTACAAAGACAAATATTTAGCCAAACATAACGCAGGTAAAGCATTTTGCACAGTTCTTCTGCTTTCATAATCACAAACAGATTTATGATTCGTTCTGCTTGTGTTTTATGAATGAGACCCAATAATTACACACATTTCATAGCTGGGTGGTGATACGTCATTAACATACATGTTACACAGTCACATGACTGACAGTGGTGAATGTTGTGGACATGTTGCCCGCATGTTTCCACAGTGTGTTCAGCATCTCTGAGCATGTGTGTTCTCTCTAACGCTGATTGTGTGTGTTGTTAATATGTGTTTAAATGACCCTGTCCATTTTACACGCTGTCTCTTCTTAACGGCACCCTGCATGTAAGTAACTGATGGTGTTTTTTGATTTTTGTGTTGCAGAGTAATAGACAGTTGTTGTTGTTATTTTGTCATGTTCCCACCCCTCAGACCAGCAGTAATATACGAGTCCTGTTCTCTCTGAAATGTTTTCGTTCAAACTAATTAATTGACAGAAATGTCTTAGTGGAACATCTGTTCTAGAACTTTCCTCTATAGATCTTAGCAGCTTCTAGATCATGTTTACTGTCCAGAAAGAGACAACATTTATTAGGTGAATGTACACTAGTAGACTGTAGACCTGGCTGAAACGGGGACTATGTTTTTACTCTGTCATTGTTTACTCACCCTACCCATCCCCGATGTGAAACATAACATTTTTAAGAACGTTAGTAGAACATTAGAACTGGAGTGGATTTATACTGACAAGCTCCACAAAGGAATAAAAAGAAGTGTCATGTGACTGGTGCTAATGTTGTGAAGTTTTCTTCATCTGATGACTTTGTGTGAGGTTGAAACATTCTTCACCCCAGCTAACAGGGAACGTTCTCAGAGTGTTGGCTAATGTTCTCTAAAAAGTTCTCTCAGAATTATCAAAAACATTTTTCAGTAACATTAGTAGAACTTTTTATTATATATCGAAAATGTTATTCTAAAGTAGTTAAACATTTAAAAAATGTTACAGAATTTAAAGTTTGGATAACGTTCTTATTAACCAAGCAGTAATGTTAATACAATGTAAAAAATGGATGTTTTAAGTGTTTTTATAACCTTCAAAATAACATTTGTAACTTTTTTGTTACTCAATGGAAATGTTTTTGCAACCTAAACTTGTTAGCTGGGACCGATCAGTTTTCCATCTGCTGTAACTCGTGAGAATCAAAGGCGTGTTGTGTTGCGTAATTGACATCCAAGCAGTGTTTCACTTGTAAAACAACATTATTAGTTCAAAAGGTATTTGAGATTTGCCACAAATTTTAAGATTAGATATGACTAACAGCTTAGATTTCAGTGTGTACTTCTCATATAGACATAGTATGACTTCAGAGTCACATGAGCTATTTTTTTGGAGCTTTTTTGGTTCCTTGTGGATCTGAAGAGTAAAACTGCTGTCTAAAGTGACACGAGGGTCAGTGAATGATGACAAAACTAACATCTCTGCTCGACTGTTTCTGTGTCTCAAAGCTTGTGATCAGAATAACTGTATACTGATATACTGAAAACCTCTAGTTTTTCATCCTGTTCGTTTTCTTTTAGTCTTTGACCAACTAGATCTGGTGACATATGAAGAGGTGGTAAAGCTTCCAGCCTTTAAGAGGAAGACACTGGTGCTGTTAGGTACAAGCTGTCTTCTGATCTATTGACCATAAGGAATAATATTCATCAGGAGTCTGACCTAATGTTTCCTGCAGGTGCTCATGGTGTTGGCAGGAGACACATCAAGAACACGCTCATCGCAAAACATCCGAACAGATTTGCGTATCCCATTCCACGTAAGACAGACGGGCAATACTTGACCTCAGTGTCAAACTGTAATGACATCTTAAAAACGTTTTGTGTTTTTTCTCAATCAGACACCACCAGACCCCCCAAGAAAGACGAGGAGAATGGAAAGAACTACTTCTTTGTGTCCCATGAGCAGATGATGCAGGACATCTCTAATAATGACTATCTGGAGTACGGCAGTCATGAGGACGCCATGTATGGGACGCGCCTGGAGACCATACGCAAGATTCACGAGCAGGGCATGGTTGCCATCCTGGATGTGGAGCCCCAGGTACTCTTGGCCAATCAGGTCGTGTTCTGACACACACTGTCATCATGTTTATCAGCAGAGCTGATGTGAGTTTTGTTGTTTTTAAGGCACTAAAGGTTTTGCGGACGGCGGAATTTGCGCCGTATGTTGTGTTCATTGCCTCACCCACTATCACACCTGCCATGAATGAGGTGAGGATGACCTCATGACCTCTGTGTATGTCTGTTTTTCACTCTTCAACAGTTCAGTGTTTTTGACCATCTGTTTCTGCCTGTCTGACTTGCATGTTGCTTCTGTCGCTCTGCATGTGTGTTTTTGAATGGAATTATGTAGAATTATGTTTTTCTTGCGATTTTCTGTGTGCTGTTCTCAGCTGTCTAGATTTTGAACACTCAATTCAGTTTAAACAACTGTCTTTAAAGTTTTACTATGGAGGATTCCTGGTATCATAGGAATGAACAAAATACTACATTAAACACTTGCATCACACTGAGTCAATGTGGTAAATGTTCTGATCTTGTGATTCTTAATCAGAATTAACAATCTGGATTTGTTTTGTCAAGAAACCAAATTATAAATGAGAGCATAACTTTGATTCCTGTCAACTTTTCTTTATTACTGTATATCAATTGACAGATGAATTTGTATTGTGTTTATGGTAAATCATCACATGACCGTTTGTTTCAGTCTAGTTGTCATCATGTATTTCTCGGTTCAGTTCATATTGATTGATTTGACCCTTTTTCCAAAGCACATTGTTTCAAAGCAGCTTTCCAGTACTTCTGTTCTACTGTCTCATGACAACAAAGTATCACTTGGTCATCTCTGATTGTGGTGTGTTGCTGTTTTTGTCTTCAGGACGAGTCTCTCCAGCGGCTGCAGAAGGAGTCGGAGGCCTTGCAGCGTTCTTACGCACATTACTTTGATCAGACGATAATCAATAATGAGATTGATGACACCATCCACCTGCTGGAGGAAGCCGTCGATCTGGTGTCCAGCACCTCTCAGTGGGTGCCCGTGTCCTGGGTGTACTAGCGTTACATGCAGACCGGATCCTTGCGTGCATCCAGAAGTGAACCATAGCCATTCCTCGTGTAACACGCGCATCTCCGACAGACAGTTATCCAATCCGCTGTGGGAACTCTCAATGCGTAGTGTTGTGTGTATGTGTAAATGTGTGTGTGTGTATATATATATATATATATATATATTCATTTGTTCATCTATAAAATGAATATGAAAGTCATAGATATGTCCTGGACTTATAACAAGGGGGATTTTACACTGTTTGCTTTTTAAATGTAAGTGACGCGTCTCAGAGCAATGATGAGCACAGTCAGACCCCAACCCCCTCAGACCCCATTTAGCCAAAATTTAGTCTGTGGGCGTGCTGATGGTGACATGCCCACCGACAGTCAATAAGCACAGTTGACCGCACCACAACACCCCCCCCCATTGAATTCAAGCACTGTTTGCACAGACTGAAGGGAACTGCAAGACTCCTTGACCTTACTCCCAACACGCCTGTTTACAGATGTGGGTTTTTGCACAGGTCGAACCCTCTTGCTCTCTGTGCTGCTGGTCTGTAAATGCTCCACAGTTGTCAAGTGTGTGTCTCCTAGAAGGAAATTTCCCCCTCATGTTTGGACACACCTCTGAATGAGCAAGTTTCTTCATACCCTGTGTAGTGCTGTGTTTGTAAATTGTCCTGGATTTGATTTCTGGTGGAGAATGGGGAGAAAAATATTAATTCCTTGATCGATTGTTTCAGAAATTCTGCTGTCTTAAGAGTGTTGTTTTACTTAGAGAAACAGAAAGGATTTTATTGTGTGTAAATGTTTTAATGGTGTGTACATTTTGCGATTGAAATGAAGTAGTGTGTGCATAAACAATTCATTAGACTGTGTAATGTCTTCATTTCATATTACCCTGTGTAAATCCCTTTTCAAATGACAACACTGTTCAACAGTATATATATATATATATATATATATATATAATTTTTTTTTAATTGGAGTAAAGGGGGCTTTGGTTTCTCCATCAGGTGGCGCTGTTTTCCCTCATTTTCTTATGTGTGATCTGTATCTTAGATTGACCAGTAATGGATTTAAATCCATTACATTTCGTGTAAGTGACAAGTAAATCTGTTTTATGTGCTCTGAAGTTTTCCATATCTTATAACAGTCCTTGTCACAGCTCGCAATAATTAAATAACCTGAGTGGTGTTTTGTAGCGCTAGAACACCGCATTCAGTGTCTGTTTTACATTAATTTACTCGTTATAAACCCAGTTGCAGTTTATGATGCTCTGGTGTCGGTGGTCAGTTAGTGATGGTTCAGGGCTCTGGTGTCTGGTATCGGTGGTCAGTTAGTGATAGTTCAGGGCTCTGGTGTCGGTGGTCAGTTAGTGATGGTTCAGGGCTCTGGTGTCTGGTATCGGTGGTCAGTTAGTGATGGTTCAGGGCTCTGGTGTCGGTGGTCAGTTAGTGATGGTTCAGGGCTCGTGTGTCTGGTAACAGTGGTCAGTTAGTGCAGGTTCTGGTTCAGGGCTCGTGTGTGATGGACTGAAGCTGGATGGGTGGGGGTGGTGACGCAGGAAAAACACACGAAAAGAACAGATCCGCCAGATCTCGGACAAGCGACCTCAGCAGAGCCCATGCAGGGGTAAAAACCATTTCACCGGCGGACAACTACCACACATCGGATGATCGAGCTGGAGAAAATGACGGATCTGTTACGGTAAGGGAAGATTGCAAAACCGTTTCTTCTTTATTAAGTGACCAGAGCTTTTAAGTGGCACCGTGAACATGAGACATGCACTGACAGAAGATCGTGTCTGTCGATCTGACAGTTAACAGGTTCAGTAAAACCGGTATGAATAAACGGCGTGTTTCCGCCAGTGTGCGGTAAGGGTGACAGTGGGTGTTCGGGTTATAGTTTGACGGGTGGGCTATGAGGATTTTCACGTTATCAGCCTTTTATCTGCTGTTACCGCGCGGATGTATCGTTCCATTACTGGGGAGGAGCGGCAGTTAGATCAGAAGCTAACAGGCCTCATATCACACAATCACCTGTAAAACAGCTATCCACCCATCAGCGCTTTTTATAAACCGACATGACACATTTCGGTGTTGTGAAATCTGTCAGTGTATGGTTTATGTCTACGCAGAAATATGTATAGGAAAGGTCGCTGAGTGGATGTGTTAATGCTAACTGTTTCTGTGTAAATAACTGGGCGTTGAACGTCATTTCAGCGATAAAAGTGAGTCTGTATAACAGTAACCAACAGATGAATGGTATATATTCATATTGCTGTGATTAGCATGATAACACAGCATTTGAGGCTATTGCGCCTGTTTGTGTCCTGTCTGTAAACGTTTGTGAAAGCGAGACTGAGCTGAGCTGGGCTCTTTATGGACATTAAACAGCGGATGTTTAAGAATACTACTACTCCCACTTTTTCCCACTGCACAAAAGTTATTATCTAAGTGATTGTGACAAACTGGCAGTACCAGTTTCACACATGCTGTCAGATCTTATGAACCTGTCAAGAATAACCTGACAAAGTCTCTCTATGTTAATGTCTGCTGTTTATAATTCGGTTGCATCTTGTAACCACACTTTTGAGTTTTATTGAATGAGGATTTCTGCACTGACGTGTTTATATCTTCTGACTACAAACATCTGCAGGACAGCATGTCCTAAAATACTTCCTAAAAGTTGGAGCAGAAACTGTATGCAAATGTCCAGCGAGACATGTTGGCTGTTTTTGACTTGAACACATTTGTTGTAAATTACACTAAACATGTTATTGGTTAGCTCAGTTTTGATAGTGTAATTTCAGTGTCACAGGAGTTTGATTGCTTTATTTTGAAGTAAAATTTTAGTAAACAACAACAAAAAAAGGGCTCATGCAGGAGAGTGTGAGAGGCAGCAGAATGTGACCACACACATACACACACACACACACGCACACACACACACACTGAGCAGTGTGCTTACTCAACATGTTTAGAATGTGATTGACTTCACTGGATTTTTCACTACAGCTCTTTAAAGTGTAAAATATGTATGTGTGAGTTAATTAGACAAGTTAAATGAGCTCTATAATTCAGTTCAAATCAACTTAATTCATATTCTTATAGCTGCTTTCTGCATGTGTTTATGTAGTTGAGACGCTCTATCATGGCTTTAAATCTGTGCAGGGATGAAGAAAGCTGCACAGATACTACATGCAACTTATGGTGTTAACAGACAGCAAATCAGATTAGGCACAGATCTGGCCTCATCAATCAATGTTTTCTACTGCAATGGTCTCTGCACTCCAACCTGAGCTCCAGGTGCTTAAACCTTACTTGCTTGCCCACTGGATCTGCCCCGTCGCCCTGCAGGCTCCCACCACATAAACAGACAAGACTGCACAGATCTGCAGATCAGCATGAAGGCTATCACCCGCGGGTCCCCCGTGGGGGGCAGTGAGAGCCTGGGGCCGAGCCAGGCGCCACACAGCTAGAACCAAACCCTGCTACCCCAAAATCAGGTCATTGTGTGTGGTTAACATGGAATTGTGGTCATTTGTTTGTGAAAATATAAAGATTTTAATATGTTTCAGCACAGATGAAATGTATTGAGTTCTAGTCACTTACTGAAGAAAATATTCACAGTCTTACTGATTTTATTACTTGCCACACATAGATCAGCTGGTGTCTGTTATTTGCTGTATGTTAATTTGTACTAAATACATAAACTGCTACAGACAGAAGAGAACTGTAGAGATAATTTCAGAGCATCAGAATCCTGTTCCCTGTCTTCAGATCTGTTCTGTGTTCATTAACACAACAGTATGTGTTTGTTGCTTCTCTTGTATGTGTTTAGACTCCACCATCACCATCCTCCAATGAGGCATCACCCGTCAGCAGACCTGAGGTCTTCATCAGCGCTTCATGAGCGGACAGGCTCTCAACGTCCAGATAATTGCTGCTCTAGTTAAGTATGTTCACCTGGGTTTACATACACAATTAATTCTGTCTGTTTATGCCACAACACTGTAGAACACTTGATTCTTATTGGCTGAGATAACCTTAAGAAATAAATTACAAAGGAGAGAGGAGCCAAAAATACTACTCACTTATTTTTATGGTCAGATTATAGAAAAGTAAAAAAGTTTTTCATACTTGCAGTCTTGAGTAATTGGCAGAACTGTGTTTTCTTGAGTCAACAACATTACTACCTCAACTGTGCATTCCTTTTTAACAATTCAACAGTTTATTACAAATTATTCTATTTATTTTGTTCAAAATAGTCTATTACAAATTAACAGACAATAAATAACTTAATTAATTTATGTCAGACATGAGGTGCATTTAATTGCTTTGAAATCGCTTTGAAATAAATGGTCTGTAGCTTGTAATCATTAGAGGAGTTACTTAAGTAATAAGGTTTGAGCTGCTGTGATATACTGTGAATATTGTCATGCCTAAAGGGCACTGCTAGGCACAACTCAACACAATGAAAATTATATTATAAAAATGAGTGATACATTTTTCAACAGTCTAAGCCCTGAACTCACGTTTTTTTGAGCAAATCCAGCTGTAAAACTGCCCACATATCTTTATGTTCAGTAATCACGTATAGGCCATGACAGTAGTGTCATTTAATCTCCACATCCTAGTGAGATGTCTACCTAGGCAGCCTTTATAAAAGAATAGAGACACAAAATCTGTTATTAGTTACTTAGCCCTATGTTTTAGACCCTGCCGTGGAACAGAGATATTTTAAGAAATGATGTTGGTGAGTCTTTAGATGGCATCACCTAATGTAGGCCCCAGACAGCAAGGTATCTCAGTAGGTGCTAGATCTTTCTCTTATTTTTTGGGTAGGTTGTTTATGCCCTGTTGATGCCAGCCAGTGGAACACTGGGAGATGATGCCAGTGATTTCCAGTACAGCTTCCTGAAGAGCGACGATCTGCCTCTCGTCCTAGGAATGCTGACTAGAAACAACTTCCTTCCCAGTGCAGACATGGAGACGAGACGCGGTGCCTATCTGAATGCCCTCAAAATTGCCAAACTTCTGCTCACCGCTACTGGATTTGAGCACGTGAAGGCTGTAGCTGAGCCTTGCCAGCCTGTGGTGGAGGGAACCAGTCCAGTATCCCCAGTATGCTGCACATGCTGCATGATGATAAAATGTAATTATTTGAATTCTTTGAATTCTTTGTAATATTTGGGGATGTGACTTTGTGTTAGATAATTGTTTGTAGGGTTTACTGCTTTGTGTTTTATTTATTAGTTTACATATATATAGGCTTTCTGTTTTGTTTGTCTTCTCACAGTTATATTCTATTTGCCAGAGATTGCTTTATGCACACACTTTATTTTTTTTAAGGTTTGTTATTATGATTTCTTTGTAATGTAGAAAAATGTTAGCAATGTTACATATTCTTTCTTATCCTGAAACTCAAAATATTTTCTAACACCCACCTCTCCAGTACATATTTACATAATTAAATTAATATCGTAAACCTGCGACTAGCTGGCTTAAATGAACGACTACCAGTTGACTAGAAAAATCCTTAGTTGGGGGCAGCCCTGTTTAGCATTGTCACAACATAACTTTTTACACAAAAAGAATAAACAAAGGTTGTGATAGTGAAGAGTAATTGTTGCATGTGCATTCCAGAGTAATGGGGACCTAAAGAGGAAGTGGAGGGGGCAGTGGAATGGCTGGGTGATGAGCTGGAGCTCAGTACAGCTACAACAGTTGGTCACCTCCAGTACAGAGCAACGAGATGTCCAATGGTTACTTCTTGGAGCGGTCTCACAGTGCCCGTATGACTCTGGCCAAGGCCTGTGAGCTCTGCCCAGAGGAGGTGAAGTCTGTTCCTTTGCCTAAAAAGTGAAAGTTTTCATTTACTTACAATATGTCTATTTCAATAATACACAAACATTCCAGCATTTTTTTTTGTTAAATAACCATTATAATTTTAATAGTTAGTAGCTATTATATGTGCTAGAGTACTGTGTTTTTTTATTCAATAGCTAATATGCTAACATGTTTGTTAACATGTTTGATCAGGAAGCACCTGATGATCACGACTCGTCACCCCCTGAAGACACCACCCTCTACCCTCACTCTCCCGGGATGCAATATCAGCAGGTAACGTGCCACCAGGAGTCAGAATGGGTGGTGCCATGTATGTCAAGTACATTTCTCTGTGTGCACATTACAAGACAGAAGTTCACCCTGTGCACATTTAAAGTAATTTCCTGTTTCCTGTCATGTTAGTGGGCACTGCACATTTAAACTAATGGCAGACAAGATGTATCATATATCAGATGTACCAACAATTGAAGTTAATTCACACCAGCACAATGCCAGTTTAAGTATCAGTTCTTGACAGCATGGCAACAAACAACATGAAGAATGTAATATGTGGAGAATGGTACATTAAAGCAAGCAGCTGCCTGCCCTCCTCTGACGCGTTCTTATGTATTCTTGTTGTCTGGCTGGCTGGAAATGTATGCACACATGACGACTACCAAGGTGGATTTCAAACTAGTTCAAAATTTGGGTCTGTGTATGTGGCTTTAAACCTGAAACAAAAGAGCGATGAGCTTCAATCAAGTAGTGTGTGCTTTTTTAACTGTCACATCATTAGCAGCTGCTCTTAATACAGCTTAACACATACTTTATCTGCAGCCTAACAACCACCCTCATGGGCAGCCCTACACCGGGCCAGCTGCCTAGCACATTAATAACCTCCAGCGACCCCCTCAGAGGCCTCAAGAGAGCTGGGAGGAAACGGATGAGGCGTTCCCAAATCCAGACTACAGAGTAGCTATATCACCCCACTGCCTTACCTTTTGACCCTCATGAAGGATTGTTGTCAGGCAAGACCAGGCCTTTCAAGAACCTGTCAGACTTCAGGAATGGAGAAACTTCCCTCTTTTAACACTTTATACTTTATATCATCATGCATTTATATCATCATCAAGTCAGTACTGACGTGTCTCCTCTCTATTCTAGATCTGTTCTTTACACCCGTGTGTAATGAACATAGAACAGATTTGAGCCTCAACACTGCCCTCACTCCAGGGTTTGATGCACAAACACACATACACATATACATCCGCAACCATACATGCTGCCTATTTAAAATGTTTTGTGTTAACAGTCACTGTAGCAGGAATCTTCAGGACTGGTGATGGTGTGTATAGCGTTTATAGATCTGGATTGTGGACTGACACCCCCCTCACCCCACAGTGATGTTTGAGGTATCTGAGCTATGATGCGTTGGGTGGATATCATGGACCGTTAACACAGGCTGACAAACGTCTCATCCCTCAGTAACTCTAGGGTTTGTGGTTCCAACTTGAAGCAGTCATTCTACTTAGTTTTTAATCCTTTATTCATCTGTAAGGAGCTTGAGATTTTGTCAAGATCTTTAATATTGTTGCAGCTCCGTCACTTTAACCAGCCACTTTGTCATCCATCCTCTTTAACCTCTTTGGCAAGTTGGGGCTGCAAATTCGCACAATCACTCTGCAACATTTACTAGCACTTATATTGATGTTAAATAAGAAATGTCCTAACAGGCTGTAAAGTGTAATGTAACTAATTTAGCTTTTGTTTAATTAAAGTGCAGTTGGCCTAGTTCTAAATCTGCCTGTTCACTTCTATCACTTCCTCTCTTTCTGTCCATTCAGAATGCAGCCTCAGTCACTCTGTTCTGTAACTGAGAAATTTACAGGGAGGTCATCAGAATAATGTTGCTCAGGACTCAACAGCAGCACATACTGTACTGAATTTATAATGTGTGTCTCGTTCTTACTTGTCTAAAATACCAAAAACTGCAGGATGGAACTGCCATTTTTTTCTTTGATAAAGGTTATTTTGTTGAATTTGAAGAATTAAAACGTTGTTCTTGTGTTATTTTTAAGAGGGTATTTACTGTACAGAGTTCTGTGATCCCTGTTTTTGCCTACTTGTTTACAGTGGTGCAAGGTTGGATTCTAGAGCTGCTTTTAGCCATGTGAAGTTTTCACTTGAATGTTGTTGTTTTTTCTTTTCCTGCACAGTCACATAATAGAAACATTGCATCACTAGAACAATAAATGAAACATTTAAATGCAAGTTTGAATTTTTAATCGTTTTTATTGTTAGGGGGTACATTTTATGATTTAACATTTTATAAGTACCTAATACATACAAATACATGCAAAAACATGCAGACATAAAGCATGTCTGGATGAATTCTGTTCAGTAGACCTATTGTTAACAGTTATATTTAGTAGATGATATGGGGACCTGGGGGCTCTTTGGAGACCTCACCAAAGACTCTCAGGCCATGTGTTAAAACTGCTTCCTCTTCTTTGACAGAGAGAACCACGGAACGTGCATGGATAATATTCCTTGCTCTGTCTCAGAGCTCCGTACATACCCAGCACACTGTAAAATATACTGTAAAACAAGTGGTATTTCAGTTACTTGTCTATCTAGTAGATTTCTATTAATCGATTGAGATTAAAACAAGTCATTCACTGAATGTGGTTAACACTACCTAGACATACAGTATCATAGTGTGACACTATTGACTATACTGAGTTTTGACATTGTGTTGTCTTGTGCAGTGATTTCCTTATTAAATGTTTTGGGTGTGTAAATTACATGAAAAGGACCTTTTCCTTTCATCTGGTGTCTGTCTCTTAAGTAAAATCACTCCAAGGAAAGATATATAGCCAAACCGCTGATTGTCAAAGTTGCAAACACTTAAACGTGCACAGACATTCTAACGTATCGTTTTTTTTGTTTGTTTCCGGCACCATTACAGATTAATGGAGCTGAATGGGCTCAAAATGTTTTCTAGAGTTAAGATTACATTTTATTCAAATGTGTTAGAATACGTTATAATGTAGATTAATTAACACGTATAAACTGACAACATTTCTGTCATCTGTGAGGGCAAATTTGCCCATTTGGAAACAAAAAAGTGGTTAAAATTTGTTTGTGAACTAAGCCGTTGTTCACTGCTGTTAGCACTTCGATGTGGCGTCGGTTTTTAAAGTCTCGCGACAGCACGACTTCTGTCGGGTCGCGTCGTCTAATAAAATGACGCGCTTTCCGCTGCGTTCTTCGTTCACGCTCAGATTCAAATGACGCAAAGCTCAAATTCTGACTGCTCTCGACAATAAGTCGTCATCTGCTTGAAATAATAACATCAACAGAGACATTTCTTTAAAAGCAACGTTTAAGCTTTTGCCAACTTTTTACTTTAAATTCAAAGTTTACAATCTCACGGACCCGGCGTTGATAGGAACCGCTGGACGCAGCAGGAGCGACCTACCGGCAGACAAAGAAACCCAATTTGCCCGAGATCAACCCTCAATACTCGTTAGTTATGAATCATGTGGCCGTCGAAAATGTGCACGGTCTAGACCAGCAGGTACGCTGACACCGATGCATGGGCTTTGGTGGATTTTCGATGCGCCCGGGGGTTCGTTGAAGTTGTAACGCGGTTAGTGTTAAAGATGGAGGTGCTGCTGTAGATGGAGTGGATGGTGGGGATGATGGCGGAGCTGCGGTGCTTGATTTGGCGCTTTGGGCTAATTTTTCAGAACGTCGTTTATTTGATAATTGCTTTCGATGAAACGGTTGAATAGAAGTTCTTAAAAGCGGCTGATGTGATCGCATACAGACACATCACTATACGTACATCGACATTGAGAAACTTAAAGTTTATTATGTCGATATTCTGGTCTGATTGAACAGTTCGGCCAGGGCTTTTATTGTTTCGGGGTTTTTCATCTTTTTTGATGTACCAGCTTAACTGTTCGTTAAAGCAGCACCAGTGTTAAGGAAATGCTGCGTTTTTTTCTCAGCACTACATTTTATTAACTGCGAGTTTTTTTTTAGATGTTAACAGCTGATTAGTTAAGATGCAATTAAATACATAGTTATACCGAAATGTTAGGTTGGACTTTTAATTTGATTATAGCTCCTGCAGCTCAGTTAGTGTAGCGTTAGCAGCGCAAAGGTTGTGAGTTCGTGTCACAGGGAACACAGACAGAATGTATAACTTGAATGTGCTGTAAGTCGCTTTGGATAAAGCGTCTGCCAAATGGGTGTGTAGTTTCAGTATAGTTGCTTGTCCCCTGGGTTTCTATGATGTACAGGTCCCTAGATTAGATTAATGTTATATCATAAAGCTGGCTTTGATATCGGCTGTCATTCAACATGCTCATTTTTTTCAGCTCGCTGCCCTAGACTTGAACTCTGCAGATGTTCAAGGAGTCACTGGAAGTGAGTATCTGTTTTTTCGTTTACAATGAGGCTTCTTTAGTCAAAGATGTTTATCCTAACAAAGGCTGTTCATCACCAGGGTGTTACATTCCACCTCATTTGAGAAACAAAGAAGCTCCCAAAAATGGTGCGTAAACCTTCTGTTAACCTTAGGAAACTCCATTTTATGCAGTTTTGTATTTGAGAGCATATAATTGTCAGTTATTTGACACACAATAGTTATTTGTCTGTATGTGTAGCTGTAGTTGCACAAAACGTTTTTGTTTAGGAAATGTCTTGTGTAAGGTTCAGTTTGTCTTGTTTTCTGCTTCTGAGTGCTTGCTTTTGCTATCTTTGTGCCAGTGCACTACAGGTGGTGTCGTTAACCATGCAAAAATAAGTTGCATGTGTCTTTGTAAGTGCATGTACTGTTTTGTTTCCTGTGCATATTCTCAAATAGTATATTTTTAAAACATGTTAGCTATTAAAAACAGATAATAGAGTTCTATAGAATAGAGCATCTTGAGCCCTCAGTCTTGTGTTTTGTACTCTTTGGCTTCAACATCCCCTTGAATATGTTTTATTTTTTAGCAGGAGCTTATTCCTCTGGTAGACAAAGCGGTTACTCAGTGGCACCAGGAAGGAGCTGTAAGTTTATGAAAGCCTGGGTTAAGGGAAGTTTGAAGGGAAATTGGTGGACAGTTGTGGCTTGCTGGTTAGTCTGGCTTGTAATCAGAAGGTTGCTGGTTCGATTCCAGCGCTGGCAGGTAGCAACTGAAGTGCCCCTGAGCAAGACACCCAACCCCCGATTGCTCCCCGGGCGCAACAGTGTGCTGCCCACTGCTACGTGTATGTTCACTCCTCACCAGTGTTTAGTTAAATGGAGATTTTACATTTTGGGTTACAATATCTGACAGATATGTCACTTCACTATAAATGTCCAGAGTGATGCATGAATCCATGTTTCATAATTGATTTCCTAAACACGCTTATAGAATTGTAACTAACATTCATGCAATCAAAATGTGACAATGAATCTGCCAAAGTGAATTGAACGGATTAAATTGACCATTCCCCACTTTATATATATATATATAAAAGCTTCTATTCAGATTAGTGCTGAAATATTGTGAACCTAAAAATGTCAGTATAAAGGACTGGCTGCTGAATACTTTTACCTAACTAGTACTAACCCTAACTAGTGCAGTATGCAGGAGTCTGCAACCTACTCTTCTAACCTGCTTTTTATCTTTCACAAAGATTCTCCTGGAAGATGGGATAATGGACGCAGCAACGGATTTGTAAATGGCTACCACGATGGCCGTGACAACCGCATAAATGGTGGCAGTTTTGGTGAACGTGGTCCTGTGCGCAGTGACCGTGGCGGAAGGGGTGGCTACAGAGGGAAAGCCAGTGGTTCCTACAACCCTATTCAACCAATGCAGAATACAGGCAAGTGTCTCTTGATGAATCTTTGTTAGGTATGCACAAAAACGCAAGGCTTACACAGTGCTTGTAGATCTTGTTTTTTCCCCTACCTCATCTTTATTTCTGTATGTCTTAATTAGGATTTGGCTATGACAACAAAGATAGTGGTGGATGGAATGTCTCAAAAGACAGTGTCTACAACAGCTTTGGTGGACCCTCTGATGGGGGCAAGTCTTCCTCCTTTAATGACAGAGGCTCTTCATTCAGAGGACGGTATTGTTCTTTTTCTTTTTTGCACTGAATGACCCATTAGAAAGTCACTTAAGATGTGTGACGCAGGTCGCTAACTTCTACAATGTTGCGTTTGACAGGTATGAGCGCATCGGTTTCGGTGGAGGTGGCAACAGTCGATGGGTGGAGGACTCCAGAGATGATGAGGACTGGTCCAAACCGTTGCCCCCCAATGAACGCCTGGAACAGTGAGTGCTAACCTTTCCTCAGAATTCAGAAATGTCAGCATTTGGTTTCAGTATATTGAATAATTTGTGAGTTCACTTGCCTTGCTGACAAGTGGTGCTGATGCCCTGCATGGCAACAGGAAAACATTTCTGTTAGTCTGCAGACATGGTTAGTATGTAAATATGATCATTCTGATGTGGCTTTAAGGTAGTTTATGGTTTTAAAAGCAGTGTTGCTTTATCTTCTCCACAGTGAGCTCTTCTCTGGAAGCAACACAGGGATTAACTTTGAAAAATATGACGACATTCCTGTTGAAGCCACAGGACATAACTGTCTTCAACATATTGAAAGCGTGAGTCACCTAGTCCAGCTCTCTGACAGAGCTGAGTTGTAAGTGAATGCTTGACTTTTTGTTAATGCTTTTCTATAATGTAGTTCCAGGATGTAGAGATGGGAGAGATTATTATGGGTAATATAACCCTGAGTCGCTACATGCGCCCAACTCCTGTCCAGAAGCATGCTATTCCAATCATCAAGTCTAAGAGGGACCTGATGGCGTGTGCGCAGACAGGTCAGGCTGTTTGTCATTGCAGGAAATAATTTCTGGCTGTTCTCTTTCTATGTTCGAGTGTTTGTGCAATATGTTTTTTTTGTGTGACATTTGTGACAATGACATTTTGTGTTTGACTCAAACAGGCTCTGGTAAAACTGCAGCCTTCCTGTTGCCAGTGCTAAGTCAGATATACACTGAAGGTCCAGGAGATGCACTGGAAGCAGTGAAGAACAGTGCCCAGGTAGTCGCATTCTGTGTGTTTGTCTTGGAATAAAGGAAGCAGCTGCTTCTTTATGTTGTGTATCTGAACTGGGCTCATTTTGCTTTAGGAAAATGGGAAATACGGACGACGTAAGCAGTATCCTATTTCACTGGTTCTTGCCCCAACAAGGGAACTTGCTCTTCAGATCTACGATGAGGCCAGGAAGGTAATTAAAGCTTAACCAAAACAATGTATTAACAAAAACAATAAAACAATGTATTATTATATGTACTGTGTACTATGTAGGGCTGGGCGATAAATCGATTTTATCGATTAACTCGAATGTGTAGTTTACATCGATTTTCTTGAATGAAAATCGGTTTTCTCTTTAACGTAATATGCAGCCGTAGAATGGGCTCAGCCCTCCCCCCTCGCGTTTGCCATATTAAAGATACACAAACAATATGGCAGCGAGCAGGGAAGAACTTATTCCGAAAAGAGTCATCCGTAATCTGGCAATGGTTCGGTTTTGCGGTGTCAGATGAACAACAAACAACACCCCGCTGCAAAGTGTGTTTGAAGTCTGTTGCTAGCAAAGGTAGCAGTACGACCAATTTACTGCAGCACCTCAAACAGAAACATGCTGCCGAGTGGGAGAAATGTTGCGCCCTACGACATGAAAAAGATCGCGGCAGCACAAGCACACCCGCCAAAAAACAACCTAGAGTTGTAGAAACATTCACAAACTGCATCCGCTACGATAAAAATGCGACCCGGTGGATAGCGATCACGGATGCTGTCACAATGTGTATCGCAAAGGATATGGTGCCCATATATACTGTGGAGAAGCCGGGGTTCAAAACAAAATAAAGTTAAA
>JAZGTI010000428.1:0-29508 GCA_036877585.1 Botia kubotai | reverse complement strand
ACTTGTTTTGAACAATTTCTTTGTCATCTGCAGATTGATTTTAAGTAGGGGGGAAAAATCGATTTAAATCGTAAATCGGATTTTTTGTAAAAAAACCGGGGATTTTTTTTAGGCCATATCGCCCAGCCCTAGTACTATGTGCTACTCAGTGTAGGTTAAAAGAAATGTTATATTTCATTGTTCAAATAAACATTGCAATCGCAATATAAATTCTTACTATTCTTTAATTATTCTTTAAGTCAAATGATTATTGATTTGGCTCCACTAAGCAAAACTTGTAGCACTTCAAAATCAAACAGGGAAATCTTTATAAATAACCAGTCTTTGTTGAATCTCTCAAGTTTGCCTACCGCTCTCATGTGCGGCCATGTGTGGTGTATGGAGGTGCTGATGTTGGTCAGCAGATTCGTGATCTTGAGAGGGGCTGCCACCTGCTGGTGGCCACACCTGGTCGTTTGGTGGATATGATGGAGAGGGGCAAAATTGGCCTTGACCACTGCAAGTATGTCAAAAATCAGTGGCATTTGTCTCTTCCATGCATTAAGGTTTTGTTTGGAGTGTTTTATCTCACCATTGTTGGACCTTAATAACCAAATCCAAAAGTTTACATTTGAGTTGTCTTTGTCAGTTACTTGGTGCTGGATGAAGCAGACAGGATGTTGGATATGGGTTTTGAGCCACAGATCCGCCGTATTGTTGAGCAGGACACCATGCCTCCTAAAGGGCTGCGTCAGACCATGATGTTCAGTGCCACCTTTCCAAAGGAGATCCAAGTGAGCAATTTATAGTCGTCATCACGGCATATTCCAGAAAAATGTCTTCGCTATAAAGGCTGTTTTTCTCCCCTGAGTTTTGGTGTATTGTTTCTTAGATCTTGGCTCGTGACTTTCTTGAGGACTACATCTTTCTGGCTGTGGGCAGAGTTGGTTCTACCTCTGAGAATATCACCCAGAAGGTGGTGTGGGTTGAAGAAAATGACAAGAGGTCCTTTTTGCTTGACCTACTTAATGCCACAGGTGATTTAATTGATTAATAGCTCCTAAAAACACCCAGCAAAGTTAATCTGCCTTCAGCATCCAACCCTCCCAGGAAGTGTTTGAGGAGAGTAAATTAGCATGTTTTTGGTTAAAAGTTATTAAATAATTAGTTGACTTGGTCATTGTCTCACTTGAAAATATTCATTACAGTGGAAGACTGATCTTAATTCAAAATGAATTTCAAAGTGTTTCTCTAAGCACAAGTAAAAAGAAACTGAGCTGTCTGTAAATCTGTATAAAAACAGTAAACCTTGTTTTGGCCATATGGATTTTCTTTCAAAAGTCCTATATGCAGTAATGCTGCATGTCTAACTGCCACTTTCTAAAAGCAGAACTCCATCTGCATCCATGTAAACTGTACAAAATGAAACTAATTTATTGAAGCTAATCATAAGGTCTGATTTTATTCAGTCATTCCCAATGAGGTTCAGGACAATATGGGGGAGATAATAGAAAAACCTGGTGAGTAGAGACACGACCCCACTGAAAGTAAATTGAATGCAAGTCTCATCTTACTTTTCATAATTTCATTATTTTAATCATTTTGATTAATTTTTGTTTGTCTTTAACAGTTTTCCACCATGTTTCCAGAACCTTCTTTAGTCAAAAGTTGTTTTAAAAATTCTGGATTTTTACTATAAATATACTGTCATTTGCAAAAAAGTCATTTGCATCATGTTCGTGTCCAACAGTTCATTCCTACGGTTGGATCTGTGCATGAAGTTAAAATTGAAAGCTATTAGACTGCTGTAATTAACTTGGCATTAGCATTCTGGAGGGGTAACACGTGGTGATTCAGCCTGGTTAGGAGTACAGTAGTCTTGTGAATTTAATGTCAAATTTACTTTAAGGTCCAAATGTTTGTGACCTTTTGCCCTGCATTGCCATTCATTGTGTTACGATTTCAAAAGTATAGACCAAAGTGTTATGTCAAGTTTTCATTGTCATACATCTCATACAACAGGGAAAGACTCTCTGACTTTGGTGTTTGTTGAGACCAAGAAGGGTGCTGACGCTCTTGAGGATTTCCTGTACCGCGAAGGCTATGCCTGTACCAGTATCCATGGCGACCGCTCCCAGCGAGACCGTGAAGAAGCACTCCATCAGTTTCGCTCTGGGAGATGCCCTATTTTGGTTGCCACTGCTGTATGTAGTTTTTTTTTTCCCCCAATTGTCAGATGCACAGCATGGTATTTTGGTACAGGTCACTAAAATGTTTATTTCCTGCAGGTGGCTGCTCGTGGTCTGGACATCTCTAATGTGAAACATGTAATTAATTTTGACCTGCCTAGTGACATTGAAGAATATGTCCACCGCATTGGACGTACTGGTCGTGTGGGCAACCTCGGTAAATGCAATGACAATATTTGACAATCTGCTGTACTGCGTACATAAGGTTTAAAAAATATTTTGTCTGAGACTTTCAAGTCTCAGCGCTGTGTAGAATATCAGGCTTTATTTGCTTTGGTTGTTACAGGTCTTGCTACGTCATTTTTTAATGATAAAAATGGCAACATCACTAAGGACCTGTTGGACATCTTGGTGGAGGCCAAACAGGAAGTACCTTCATGGCTGGAGAGCCTGGCCTATGCGCACCAGCACAAGAGCAGCAACCGTGGACGTTCCAAGAGGTACCTTTTAAAATATCTGGCTGAGGCTTTAGCCCCCCCCCTTGTTTTGGCAGGCAAAAAATAAGATTAGATTTAATCAAAGGCAACCTCGGCAACCTTGTGGGTGGTCCGTTACAAACTTATTTTGAACAGGGGGTTTACCCCCTATATTGGCTATTACATTCATGCATGGGAATAAAAATGCTGAAAGGAAAAGCTCTTGCTATATCCTGAAGAGCCAAAACATTTCACTGATCAGACCTCAGTCATACAGTCAGACCTCAGTCATACAGTCAGACCTCAGTCATACAGTCAGACCTCAGTCATACAGTCAGACCTCAGTCATACAGTCAGACCTCAGTCATACAGTCAGACCTCAGTCATACAGGCGTCAACAGCATTGTGCCTCAGACTGAAAGGCTTCAGGTCTCAAATAAAATAATCCAACTAAACTAGCTAATGTGGTACTGAACCTGCCTCAATGGGAATTTCCCCACGACTGGGAATGGGGAAAGGGGTGATGTTTTTCATGTTTTAAGTTTGCGCCTCTGTAATTTTTCCCCTGTGCCCCCCTTTTAAACTTTTGATATTTTTTAGGTTCTCTGGTGGTTTTGGTGGCAGGGACTACCGTCAGACCACAAACAGTACCAGCAGTGGAGGCTTTGGAAGTCGTGGTGGCCGTAACACAGGGTGTCATGGTGGAAACCGTGGATTTGGTGGTGGTAAGGGTCTGTTTCACTCATTAACACCCTCATTGGGAGAGAAGCCCTTGGTGGTGGCTTTTTGCTTGCCTTTCCTTCATATACAGTCTTCAGTGTGGTTATTTGATTGTAAATGTAGGTATTACATGTGTTTATACATCATTGCTCTTGATGTTCACTTACCTAAAAGTTCTAATCCTCAGGTGGCTTTGGTAATTTCTACAACAGTGATGGCTATGGAGGAAACTCTTCCCATGTGGACTGGTGGGGAAACTAAGATGCTTTTCCTTTACCTTTTCAAACACCTATGATTACAGTGGATCATCATGCCAAACTCACTGAATGGAAACCACATGTACCATAGCCAGACGATTTACCCTGAAGAACTGGGCTGTGAAGAACTTTGCAGTACATTACCTGATCTGATTCTCTGATGCACCTGGAAAGGATTTAGTTCCATGGGATATGGGGATACCAGGGCAACTTGAAGTTTGGCTGTAACAGGAACCAAACTCATAATGTGCTTGTCCATTAAAGTGGGGAAAAAGAGGTAGACATTTTGCTTAATTCTTGGACTCAAGTTTCTCACCACTTACATTTCTTTTTGATTAAAAATTTAATATTTTTTTGCCTTTTAAACTTAAAATGTTCATTTTCTTACCTTTTTAAATGTCTGGCCGAGGCTTTAGCCCCCCCTTGTTTCGGCAGGCAAAAATTAAGATTGGATTTAATCAAACTATGGCAACCTCTGGGGTGGTCTGTTACAACCTCATTTTAAACAGGGGTTTACCCCCTATATATATATATACCCCCCCAGCCTCTATATTTTAGGGCAGACTGGGAATGATAAAACTCAATGTTCACAATGACGAGCGGCACAAAAGATGAGACTCCGAGGTTGGAAGTTGTGGTGTTAAACCAGACTTCTCCAACTACAATCTAACCAAGAGCAGGTTTCTATGGCATCCTGGCCAAATAAAGGGTGCTTCCCCAGTTTCCATCCACTTTCCGTCATGGAAAGTGGCAGCTTAAGGTGTAGGTTGGATCTGTGATTGAGCTCCTGTGAGGTACTCTAGAAAGGACATTAGCTGACAGTGTGGCAGCCTTTCCTTTAATGGGTAGGCCTGATAAGGGTGGGCGAGATACGTTAAACAAAAGTGAAATAGATTTAATCTTCAGCATGTTGTGCCTTTTGACATCAAGTTAAAGAAAGTTATTAACAGGCATTAACAGTATTGTAGTAATTTGAGTGCTGCTTACGTCTAGGCCCGTGTGTTATGCCCATCAAGTTTTATGAACATTTTATTGCAACTTCAGTGTTTTAAACAAATGTCCTAAAGCTTCCAAATATTTTGTGTAAAGATTGTGAAATGCAGCTTGTTTACAAAAGGGAAAGGAACCTCAAATAGACAGGATTGATTTGGGACTGGGGGATTAGCAGTGGAATTTAGCTATTTGGACACATTACTAGATTCTGCTTTTGCTGCTAGTTTGTGTAATTTATTAGCATTTTTGAGAAATTTATTTTTATAAGGCTAAAAGTGATTATTTCAAATAACTTAACCAAAGGACAGTATGAGAACACTGGCACTTTAATGTTGAATGTTACCAGTGTGAGTGAAGTTTTTATTTCTTGGGATAGTGTGGGTGTTTAATGTTTAAGGTCATTTTGACTGCCGAAATCCTCATCCGTAATTTGTATCCCTATCTATTTCAATTTGATCAAACAAGATTGCTTAATTTGCAGCCAAAATTTGACAGAACAACCTTGCCAAGGTTTGAAAAAATTGTATCAGTGTGAAGTATTTAGATTCTCCAGTTTTAGATTCTCCAAATTCTCCATTTGCCTTTTTCTTATTTTTAACCCCAGTAAAGGTGTGGTACACAGAAATCCTAAGTAACAAAAACGTTGTTATTCTCTTGTTGCATTTGCATATTGGACTATGGCAGTCTTGTTCTTGACAGGTTTTGCTAAAGTTTAATTACGTGAACAAGTGTTAAATGGTTAATGAAATGGATGGCTCCCAATTGTGTTAAACATCACCAGGGCCCTTAGAATTAGGTTATTAGTTTAGAAGCTGCACTGCATGCAAAATGAGATGTTTATTGTGTGATTTTGCCAAATTAAAGTTAAAACGGATTTTCAGGATGCAGCATTTGGGTCTCTTCATGGTTGTCGTCATTGTTTTGTACAGAATGAATACTGAAAATAATGCTTAGCCCCTTATAAATAAACTAAACTGCGTATCCTACATTGAAATACAGTATTTTAATAGGATGGATGGGGTAGAATTTTAATACTGTGCGTTATCACTGCGCTTGGTGACAGTTCAGGTGCGCCGGTTGGTGTCAGGAGTGTCTATTTTGCAATAAACTCAAGATTCATGTATTTTCCCTTAATACTAATATGAATAACAATCCTTTTAAAATCACTGCTGGATGGCCAGTTTTTATTGTACGTTTCCTATTGAAAGGCATTTTGGATGAAAATATTTGCCTTGTTGTTTAGCGGGTGTAAAAAGTATTTCCTTTTATGAACCACGGTTTTCCTCACTTTCTGGGCACTTTAAAAAAAAAAAACTTGCAGATGATATAACTAGCTGTTAGGGTTAGGCACTCGTATAATGTAATACTGAGAAACTTTGTCCATTTAAATGGCCGAGCTGTTGGTAACAGCTAGCTTTGTCATGCTTTATTTTTTAAAAAAGCGCACCAGAGTTACATGTCTTGCTATCCCCTCGTGAAATATTACCACAAACGAAAAATTTGCACATTATGCAAGAACCACGGTCCTCGATAGTAAAGCAAAAGTTTTATAGTTAAAATAAAACACTAGATCATTATTCATGTAAATAAGAAACGTGAATAAATTTAACCAGAATTCTCAAAATACTGTTATTTCCGATATGTATGCTTTAAATAGAAAACAATTACACAGAACAGAAACAGAAATAATTTTTATGTTAACACAGATTGAACAAATAACACCTAACATTCCACAAAAGTCTGTTTAAAGCCATGAAAGTACAACAGTAACTTCAAAAACAAAAGCTGTACAAAAGCATCTTGATTTTATAGGTAAGTGTGCTGTGGTAGATCACAAGCTTTAACAGAAACGTCGCATTTTCTTGACCGATGCGGCTGTTATATTAGCCAACTGGAACCGTCCTGTAAACAGCAACTGTCTCCTTCGCGTCTACTTTACCCCTTCAAATTCACAAATACTGAGTGAAGTAGTTGCCTAGGTATTGACTGGCAAAAGGTTTGACTGACAAAAGGTTTTATCATTTTTGGTCTGCTTCATCAGCTTGAAGTCTGATGGGAGGACATTTTTTTTTCAAAGCATCTCTGGAAACCAGTTTCACAAACTCAACATGCATGGCCCAGTAAAAATCCACCAGCAAAACTACTTGAACAAGTTTTTCTTCAGTAGCCTGAAAAACAGAAAAGAGATATACAGCTGGGTAAGTTCAGCAATAAATTAAAATCAACCAACAAGCTATGTAGTGCTAAACTATATGAACAAAATTAGTTCAACAACAAACTAGTCTACAACTGTAAAACTACTTTAATGGAACAAGTTATTTGCACAAATGTGAGGGTAACGTTTGCAACATGACATTTTCAAGCATCTCCATCACATATTTTTATTTTATTTTTGCTTTAATTCTTTCTTTTGCTTTATTGTTTTATCCCCATGTACAGGTAAAGGTTAATACTTGGAGAGCTAACCCTACTATGTCTTTACCTCCTCAATAAATGTGCTAAGTGTTAAAAATGTGTTAAATAACTGTTTCTTTGCTTTTTAACGTCTTCACTTTTAGTTATCATGAATGTAACCGCTGTGATTGGTTATCTGCAAGACAAGAAGTATCTCTAAACATTTAGATAATTTATTCACAATACAGCTCAATTGAGACGTTGCACACAGTACTTAGTTCATGATTCCGGTCTTTAGCAAAAAATATGACGAACAAAACTAAACCCAATCCCAAACCCTTTGCTGTACAGCTGTTACTATAATTTCCTATTTTATGAAAACCACACGTCTTCTATTTGCATTTCATAACAACATCAAACAGCGTTCGGTGATGTAGGAGAAGCAAATTGTTACAAACACTTTTAATATACAGATTTCCTAATATACAGATTAAAATGCCCGGAATCTTTGGGTGGCAAATTCAAATGAACATTTCAGGAAATAAAATTACCAAAAGGATTGGACCACAACATTTTAGGACAAGGATAGTGACGCGAATCATTTCTCAGCAGCGATTGGCCGTTCAGACCAAAGAGGGTGTGTCGATGGAGACGGCGTGGGTTCGCCAGTGTGACACAATTACAACAACTTTAATCTGGTGGAAGACTAAGTTTGACATTGTTTTAATAAATTAAGCATTTGTACGTGTGCACGAACTGTATGTTACACCTAAAATCGAGTTACTGTGTCACGTTTTATTTCTTAAAATGTGAGAAAACGACGCACTAGAGTGCTTAAACAATTCTTACGGGGCTTTACAACCTGAAGCGCGTTTAACTGGATAAAAGTTTATATTTATTGTGGCTTTTGAGCGAACGGAGCTCCGCATCTCTCGATTCTACGGTGCGATTCCATGAAATCGTGCCGAGTGTCGCTCGCCGTCGCTGCTGCTCGACGCCTAGGCGCTGCTGGTGATGAGGAGAAGAAAATGGCGGCGGGAAAAGCGAGTGAACCCGAGGAGGACGCACCGCGGCTGAGCGCGCAAGAGAGCGACACTCTGGCCTGCATTGACAGGTCGGAAACGCCGCTTAACGGAGACCGCGAACGCGCCTCGTTTTGCTTTTCAATGTTTGTGGATGTGTGTTTGGCAGCAAGTTTATCCAGAGCCTTCTGTGTGTTGTCTCTGTCGTTTGCAGCTCTCTCTTCGGATATCAGCGGCTTCGTGAAGATGGCGCCAGTATGAAGGCCCTGCTTATAAAGGTAAAGACACGCGTTTAAATCCAGGCATCGGCCATAGAACAACGCGCACGTCCTACAAAATCACACTAAGTTTAGTGTAGTGTGCTTGAAACCGGCCGCGATCTGCACAGTTTGGGTGTGAGTTGCGCGTTTGATGTACGCGACGCTCTTAATTGTTTTCTTCAGAGCGGCGAGGCAAACAGTTCAGCTAAAGCGTTTGTTTGCGCTGAGTTAAAGGCTTCCTTTTTCGCTTTCTGTATGTGTTCGCAGGTAACCCGTCTGCGATTATAGCGGCAAAGCAAAATCAGTTTCACTTGGTCAGTACGTCTTTAACTTTATGAAGTTAGCAGTGTCTGTATGTGAAGCCTGTCAGTGGCGTATAAACGCGTCTCGTCGCAACTGTTCATTTAGGTTTAATGGCCTAAACGAGTTGTCAAAGTTCGAACCTGCTGCTTACAGCCGTATGTTTAACATGGCATGTATTATGACAGGAACACGCATATCGCTGTGTGACATAGCTGATGGCCTGTCTCTTTCAGGCCTGTCTCATTCAGTGTTTCGGCTGCATGCAGCGACGCGTCTGCATTGACATATCGCGTTGCTGTCGCTTTTATTAGCGTTATGGTGAACATTTGATTTCATGTGCAATGGCTGTTATTCAGTCGTTCTCCTACAATTTTTGCACGAGTGATCCCGCTCATTTCGCGCATAAGCCACGCACTTTTGCTCATGCAAGGAAATGCATATGGGTCATTTTTGCCCAACTCACCTATGGTTAACTAAACGGAGAGAAATAATCGCGTGTTTCAGTACAGATACGTTGGTTTGTGTGCGGTGGTAATGGCTGCATGTGTCGGCCCAAGATGGCGGGGTGGGAATGGGTGAGACCGCGTTATAATGTAGAAAGAGAGTCGAATAAAGCAGTAGAATGTGCAACCTTAATCTAAACCTTGGTGTGTTTGATTCAGAGCTTAATGAAGGCTTGTATGGAGGAACACCAGCCTGTGTTGTGTAGTCCAGCAGCAATCTGTAGTGAACACCAGACAGTAAACAAAGACTGTCCTGTAAACACCAGACTCTTGGTTAATTTCAAAACCTTCAGCCTACTGTACACACTCTGATGTCACGAGTTGCTGGAATGAATTCGCACACAACTCTTGACCACAGTGATGTCATTGATATACACAAGCAGGCATTTAAAAACTGAATTTTTACAGAACTCAAATATGTATTCACTCCATACATGACAAAGGGCATTTGGTATCTTCACTGATAAGTCTTTTTGGTCTGATAGGTTCAGAGAGGCAACACCAAACCGCAGCAGCTGTGTCAGATCTTCTAAACAGCAGATATATAGCTTGCATATTATGTATTTTACAAAATTATAACTTTCATTTTGCAATAACAAACATCTGTTTTTTTTGTTGGTCAAAATGATGTTGTTTACATGACTTGTGTGCATTAATTAGGCTTTTATCTGAAGTTTATGAGTGTCATTTGAGTGCATTTTTTGTACATTATTGTAGCAGATACATTAAATAGACATTGCAAGAAGTAAACTTTGAAATTACATCCTTTTTTATTATACAGAGTCTGTCACTGGCACTGCTTATTATTGCTAGTGTTTGTGCACATGTTGCCTTTAATGGAGGTACACGCTATGGTACTTGGTTCTTGGTTACGTCTTTTATATTATCCGGTATATTAGTAATGTTTATGATGGATTAGTGTTCCAGCTTATAAGTTTGTAAAACTCATGCATGCGTGATTTTATAAACATCATGTTCAAATGTTTATTGCCCTCCTCTAAAAATCAAATTTTTAACAATGTGTAACATTATTACTGACTGATTCGACCTGTATATGGTTTTAAGTTCTCGAGTGTCTATTGCGTTAGATTGTTGACAGTTCCGATCTTTCTTGATGTAGAAGTTAAAAATGGAAGTTACTTTAGTTATGTCATTTGCACAGTACTGCTAAGTGAACCAGAGGTCAGGCAGGGACTTAAGAGGAATGTTGGATCATCAGGTTAAGTTGCACAGCGGCATCTTGAAATGTGAATATAACCAAATAACGCAAACCCACGTCATACTGTTGTACAAAATGTTTCATACAAACATTTGAACCATGTGACCTGCTCTTTATTTGCGTCGCTGTTTCTGCTGCCGCACACAAAGAGTGCAGCGATCTTTATGGCTTGCTTATTTCAGCACAGGTGATTTGATCTCGAGAGCCCGGTGCCATTCTCTTGGTCGTTGTGCTGACAGGTCACTGGTTGTGCTGGATGTTGTTACAGGTGTACATGTAGTTTTTATGTCAATTGAGCTATGTGGAGTAACAATCTCATTATGGAGTAACAGTCTCATTATGGTGCTCTAGTGGAGAGACGATGATCTACATACAGTTTGTGTGAAAAAGCCTTTTCGTCTTTCTTACCCATAGTCTTGTCTGTATAACAATCAACAGAGTATTACATAGGATGCTCTTGGGTCTCACTCCTATTGTCATGGTTGATGTCATGTGCTGTTTTTAATGCTGTGACATTATTACCACCTTCAGACATCAAACGCGCTGTCAGTGGATCATTACAAATATTCATGTTTATGGATGATTATAAAATTAAATGTTGCTTGTAAAATTATGTCAAATGTTCATCTTGGGCAAGACCCAATTTCCCCACAATAATTACACTTTTACTCTGTATTAAAAGGACCTCTATCAAGTAAAACTGTACTCTGTATTAAAAGGACCTCTATCAAGTAAAACTGTACTCTGTATTAAAAGGACCTCTATCAAGTAAAACTGTACTCTGTATTAAGTAACACTCTTTTAGAAAGGCTATGCCATCAGCCAGTCAGTGTTGTCTTCACTTTCATCTGATTGGTCAGCTCTCTGAAGCCTCCAGATTATTAAAATGAAGGGTGTGAATTACTTTATCCTCTCTCAGGCTGTTCGCTGCTATGAATCTGTGGTCCTGAAGTCAGAAGGAAAGGTGGATCCAGAGTTTTTCTGTCAACTGGGTCATTTCAATCTCTTACTGGAGGATTACCCGAAAGGTGCAGATCTGCCCTCATGACTTCATCTTACTGACTGAAGACCTCTGAAGAGCTCAGTGTTTGTGGATTAATTGTGTACTGTCTGTGTTGCAGCATTATCGGCGTACCAGCGGTACTACAGTTTACAATCAGACTACTGGAAGGTGAGCAGCTGATCATGATGATGATGAAACTTCTTCACACACTTTACACTTTATATCACGTTTTTGGAATAGTTGGACCCTGCTGTGCTCGTGTGTGTTTTTTGTGTGTGTGTGTTTGTCACACTTAGGCCTACCTCATATTTTCTGCGGTTTACCCTGTATTTTGATTGATAAAGGGGAGAAAACAATACAGAATCGAACCAGTAACTCAAACCAGTAGGCCATAACTACCTCAACTGTCTGACTTATGTAAAATAGCCAGCTCCAGTTATGGATCTCTGCTAACAAACTAATTTCAAGCTGATTAAAACTCTAATATCTGCCTATATTTTGCTGTTTTAGGATGAACAATTGTCACTTTTAAAATACAGAAACAGTCGTTTGATTGTGATAATGAAAAACGCACATTGATTTTTCAGTGTCATGTAGTTGGTGTTTTCCCTCCAGTGTAAACTCAGTACATGTACTTGCACTGTGTAAAAGTGGTTAATGTTATGAAAGAGTTCAGAGGTTTTTACATTAACTCATTGATGGTTTCAGATAGTTTGTCATTTTCCTTTTTATTGTATGTGTGATGATGTTGTTGAATTAATGTGACTCCCTATTATTGTTTTCACTCATTGTCTGCATTTACACTGCTAGCTCTAAGGAATTTACACACTCTCATATCATACTTACCACATCAGCATGTGGTAGACATTTGTTCGCTACAGCACTATAGCAAACAATTACATGAGATTAGGTTCCAGCAACATGATGCTGTAAGTATTTAAATGATCTGATAATCCAGAGATTTCCAATGAAGTCCACAGACAAGGAGAGTTCAGCTCCAACCCTAATGAAGCACTTGAAGCAGCTGATCAAGATCTTTGACTGTTAAAAACATCCAGGCAGGTGTGTTGGAGCTAAACTGTGCAGGTCTGTGGACCTCCAGGAACATAGGTTGGCAACTTCTGGATAGTTGCCATACTATAGTAAATGACTATAGTCTGTTAACTATTATCTGTCTTTCCTCATTTCCAACACTTTCAGTTTCATCCAAATTTGCTACAAGATCTGGAATCAAATGGAACCAGGGAATCATTTGTGTTTAGATGCTAGTCAAATAACCAGAAATTGGACATTTCTGGACCAGAAACTTTTTTTTCTTATACAGTGTAAATGTGTTAAAAGTAATCTTGAACTGTAATGACCTTTAACCAATGACATCATCTCTTCCTCTAGAATGCTGCCTTTTTATATGGCCTGGGTATGGTTTACTTCCATTACAGTGCATTTCATTGGTAAGTGTTTATTCACATTGTTTTGTAACACGTTGCTTATGTTTATTGAAATAAGTAGAGGAAAAATACTTTAAAGTGTTAATTAGGATTAAGACAATCGCCTTGCAGCGATGATGAAGTGCCTTATGGACATCTTAAAACTGAACGTCTCCCAAAAGTGTTAATACAGTCAGTATACATGAACCGTTTTACAGTTACAGTAGTAATTTGTATTTCATAGCCTCCCATAGATCAAAACAAATTGTCTTAATTTTTATAAAACCAATAGTTTCTTGATGCTTATTTGTCAATAGCTGTGGTTTATTCTCAAAGTACAGAACGGCAACACAGAACCAGAGGGTTTCGAGAGGATTATAATTGCCTCTTTGAAACTAATAATTTAAGAGAATGACCTTATCTTTATTATGCTAAAAGCAGATCTGTGATCTGATTCCTCTGTGTGATGTTAATGTAGTGAATGACAGTTGTTGATGAATGTTCTTATGAGTTTTGTGATGTGACAAACTGACAGTTTCTCTGTTCTTAGGAAGAAGTTCTGTAGGTCATTACTGGCAAACAATATCAGTGATGGTGACACTGATTTTGGTTGGTTTTTTCTCAGGGCGATAAAGGCATTTCAGGAGGTGTTGTACGTCAACCCTGGTTTTTCTCGAGCTAAAGAGATTCACATGCGCCTTGGGCTTATGTTCAAAGTCAACACCGACTATGAGTCCAGTTTAAAGGTACGACACAAGCACTGCTTTTCCCTGCAGCATCTCATTACCTGCAAAATACTTCCTCTCTGTGTGTGTGTGTGTGTCGTGTCTTTTGACATGCAAACATAAAATTGATTAGTCTTATTTTTATGATGGTCCACAGCTGGGTGATTGCTTTCAGGTCATTGGGGTCTTACTGAAGTACATATGTGTGTTTGATTTCATATGATGTTACACAGACTGATGGCCGAGATTTGCTGCTTGCAGTTGAGGGAGGATATCAAAATGCTGCTCGCCGTAGTGAAATTCACATAGTGTTTGCGTTCTTTATTGCAGATGAAGTGGATTATATTTCATATTTTTCAGAAACGGTTGGATTGAAATGTAGCAACCAGAAACACTTTCTATTGAGTTGGTTATGTTCAGCTAAATACTATATGCACAATAAGTTAAAGGCAAATAAAGTGGGTTCTAAATTTTTTTATTTCATTAAATGACAATATAACCCTAAGATTACACAAACACAGTTCTACTGTTATTAAAACTTAGGGAATTATTGCATATTAGTGAAAATGAAGGTGCCAGTGAGTCAGGCCAATCATAAATAGCTATGTCATCACAGCCTTTAAAAGCCATTCTTGAAAAGCTACGATTTGTGGTCGTCTGTAGATTTGAAACATATCAATCATATTGTATTAAAACCACAAGGCTAAGGTCAATGACAAACTCTCCTGTGTTTATTGTTTTCTGCATCTTAAGTTGTTTCCTCAGAGCTGTTAATCTTAGTATGATCAGACAACAGTGCAGATTGACAGATAATTGACAGACTAACTTGTTTTCTCTGTCTGTAGCACTTTCAACTGGCGCTCATTGACACCAACTACTGCACTTCGTCGAAAGCGGAAAGTAAGTACTACACGCGCAACCACCATTTATTTATCGAAACATTGTTAATTTGTAGAAACATTGGCGATCACTCACAACATCAATCATAGTTCTATACAGCAAAGCACATCTCTCAGTCTAGTTGATTTTATAACTGGAAAATGACAGAATACAGAAATTCTGTGCATTTTTTTGGTAATTGCAAATTAGAATGCTGAATTTTACTCTTGACTAAACACACAGCTCTGTGTTCAGCAAAGTCTTTAGTGACTAGTTGCCTTGGAAACACCAATACCAGCCGCTGCTAGCATAATGTTGATTGGTTCGGGGACGTTCAGGGAAGCCCTCCCTCCATCTGTGCACGGCCTTCTCGGCACAGAGGAGCTATTTGTAAAAGATCTCACACAGAAATGTTCAAATATTAATCTACTGTTCTCTATTTGCTGCTAAATTTAATCTGTTTCTATTTCCATTTATAGTTCAATTTCACATCGCGCATTTATATGAGATTCAGGTGAGTCTTCTGTCATATGAAATATTTGACCAACTGCAGAGAGCCCTAACACATACCAAACTAGCACTGTCTTAAATGATGTGATCATAGTGCATGCTAAGCTCATGTATTTGTGCAGTACAAGCGTATGTTGGAGCTTTCTAATAGTCAGGTTGGGTTGCCGTAGCAACAGGAGTGCAGTTGTCCTGTTTTTGCTAAGGCATTCATTAGTCTTACCTTCAGTTTCTGGCTGAAGGATTTGCTTGAATTTTGCTTGGTTGGTTTGTCTGCTTGTTTGTTTTGTCATTTGTTTTTTGCTTCACTGCTCCTTTACAATGCTGAAAAGCTGCTGTGAGGTTTTTTGTATTTTGTTTTCAGTTCAAACTTTGTGATTTACCAGATTGCCATGAACTTAAAGCGTATGGCGCGTTCAGCTCAGATCTCCTGCTCTCTCCTTTGTAACTGTACCACTTATTTTGAACTTGTTCCTGTGGTCCTACATTTTAATTTTTTGAAGCTAGAGAGAGTGGGAGAGAAAATAGCCATATAGACAGAAAAATAAGAAACTTGACTTGTGTTTTGCCTAAACTTAGGGTTAGGCCATTTTTCAAGTTCAGGTTTGACACCAGCTTATTTCTGTTGTCATTGATGTAATAGATTATCTTTAAGTCATGATTGGCTGTAGGTTAACTTTTAATATAAACATTGCCTTTAAATGGAATGTAAAAATATATAAATTATTAAAATAAGAAGGCACATTTGTTACATCTGGTAGAGGAACTGCAGCTCTTCCCTTAGCTCAGGTGATTTAATCTCGTTGTAAGAATCTAATTGGGTCATGCAGGAACCCACAGCAGGAGAAGTTTGACTGTATCTGTTGCCTGTAGATGATCTAGTTCACACACATGTATTGAAAGTTCTCTTTGGTTTTGTTGTACTGCAGAAAAGATACCGTGCAGCCAAAGAGGCCTACGAGAATCTCCTACAAACAGACAATTTACCTGCACAGGTGAAAGCTGCTACCTTACAACAGTTGGGTAAGACATGTGTTTACGTATTCAAAAAAACACTGAAATACAATAATAAAGCACTTCCTTTTGACTGTGCTGAAAGTTTTTTTTTTTAAATGACTGTCTGAGTCTGTGAAAGTCAGAGTGTAAATTCAGAGTGTAATTTACACTACAATCAACAACCTGTCCGTTCTGTGGCTGCTGAATCTGAAATATTCATATATACAGTATTAACATGAGTATATTCTTGTATCTGTAAACTGTGTGAATGCATCTTTCAGTGGCTGTGATTGATTCTGTCTGTCTGTCTGTCTGTCAGGCTGGATGCATCATACAGTGGAACAGCTGGGTGATAAAGCTAATAAAGACAGCTATGCTATCCAGTGTCTCCAAAAATCCCTGAAAGCGGATCCAAACTCCAGCCAGTCCTGGTATTTTCTTGGCAGGTCAGTTTCCTCAAGGTAAACACTCCGAGATGCTCTGTGCCAGCTCACCTCTCACATCTCAAGGTTTTGTTTGCTCTTTGTAGGTGCTATTCCAGTATTGGGAAGGTACAGGATGCGTTCATTTCATACAGACAGTCCATAGACAAATCAGAGGCCAGTGCAGATACGTGGTGCTCCATAGGGTGAGTGTAATTTCCTGCCTTCTGTAAATGTCACCAATGCTTTTGCTAATAATTGCTAGTTAATAATTTAACAATGATTAACTTATCTCATTACAAACCTGTTGTTTGTTTTTGTGTGTAACAAATCAAAGCTTGATGGTGCTGTTATCATACAGTGAGAATTGAATGTTTGTTAAGATCCTAAAATGTAAAAAAAAAACATGAAAGTATTATAACAGTTGCCTTGTATTTAGATGCCTCACTGCTGTGTAATCTTGTGTGGTAGTGTGTTGTACCAGCAGCAGAATCAGCCCATGGACGCGCTGCAGGCATACATATGCGCTGTGCAGCTGGATCACAGTCATGCTGCAGCTTGGATGGATCTGGGAACGCTCTACGAGTCCTGCAATCAGCCTCAGGATGCCATCAAGTGCTACATCAATGCCATGCGCAGCAAAACCTGCACCAACACTGTTGCGCTTGCAAGCCGCATCAAATACCTGCAGGTAAGTGTGAGCTTCAACCTGCATGAGTGTGGAAACTCATAGCAGTGCTCAGGGCCCTTTTGCTTGGTATGTGGGTCTCACTACATATTGCATTTGTTCTCAATATGTTTAATTAATTTCTGTCACCTTCTTCATTCTCCATTTGTATGAATGAGTCAAGTGATTTTTATTAATTTCAACTGGAGCTGTAAATAATTCGCAGTAATGCAGTTGTGGCCACTTTGACCCTTGATCTGTCAGCAGTCATGCACACAAGTGGAACTGCTGCGCTCCAGCTCACATGGCTGTTTAAATGTGTTTTTCACACGTTTTCATCCTAGGCTCAGTTCTGTAACCTTCAACACAATAGTCTACAGAATAAAAGTAAAATGCTTCCTGGTATTGAGGAAGCTTGGAGCCTCCCAATCCCAGCAGAGCTAACGTCCAGACAGGGTGTCCAGAGCTCAGCCCAGCAGGTGAGACCAGATAGTCACACACCTTTAGACGTGGCCCTTTATACACATGCACACACTGGTGTAACCATGTTCCTGATCATCGTGTTACTCTTCTAACATTTCGCAATATAAATATTGGTGTTTTGGAAATTCTTGCGCTAATTACCTTTCTGCAAAACGCCTAATTCTAATAGTGGTTTTAATAGCTGCATGGTTTTTGACCAGCAGCATGGTTCTGTATGTGGCCTTTAGTACCTCTAGATGTTGAAGTACCTCGGTTTTAAAGGAATAGTTTATAGCAAACTGAAAGTTATGTTCATCTATTCATTCTCTTGTTTTAAATTCATGTGACTGACTTTCTCTGTGAAGCACTAAAGTCTTTCCCCACAGAATGTGGATTGATCCATCAAGCCCTGAAAGATTCTAAATTAATCAGTGCAACACTTAGCAGGAGTGAATTTGTCTCAGAATTTCAGAACACTTGTCTGCTGTTTGTTTTTGTTGTATGTTAAAGAGCAACATAAACATTGTGTTCAAAATTCATCCACAGAATAAGGTTACACAGACATACTTTTATTCTTAATTTATCTAGATTAAGAGATGTGACCTCCAGATTAATATTGGCTTTGAAATGTTTTTTTCAAAGCATTTAAAAACATTTGAGACTTTTTTTACTCTGGCTTCTGTTTGTAATGTAGTTTGTAGCAGCTGTACTGTTGCAGTATCTCGCCAAACACTGACAAACATGCTTCAGTAGATTATAGCTGACACAGAGAGAGTGTGTATGTTTTCATTAACGACAACAGTACAATGAGATGTTTTTTGTTTTCTCTCATTGATACTGATGCACTTACTCATGATAAATGTTTTATTTGTTCTGAGTTTTATATCTTTGTCTCAGAGTTTTGTTGTATTTTGGGATGGGAAGGTTAATATAGTGTGAGTCACTTAGCCCAACAGAAGTCCATGGGAGATCTGACTTGAGAACTAAATTCTAAAATTACAAACTTCTTTAAATGTTGTTGCAGCTCTAATTTTATAATCGTTAAGGTTTAGGCCGAAAAAGTATTGACCTCCAAATGCAGATCCTTTATATTGTTTTTATTTCTGTATTGAGTCCATGGCAGACGATTGAACTGTGTGGTAAAAAATTTGGAACATTCTGAAAAGTCATCAACCAAATTTAAGGTCATCTTTTCAAACTCTGACATGACATAAATTCCTTCCTGACATGATTTAGATTTTCCAGGGGACCTGAATAATCTACTGGTTAGTGAGTGGCCTACTGGTTAATGAGTCAGGCTTGTAATCAGAAGGTTGCTGGTTTAGTCCAGTGGTGGCAGGTAGCATCTCAAGTGCCAGATAATAAGACTGAGTTTGGTGACTAATTGGTAAAAGTGCCACCCACTGGCCAAAGTGTGTAAAACATGGGAAAAATAGTTTAGTAATGTTGGAATAACAGGGCAGAATATCACGTGGAATTCTCTGAGTTTCTCGTTTAAATTAGAAATTTGAGTTTGAAACTCTCCCTGCAGCTCTGCGTTGTGTGTTGCTAAAATATTCATTAATTGTCTCATTTTACTGCGTTTGGAGCAGAGGGAATCAATGACTCTCTTTATCTCCACCTTTCTGTATCTCTCCCAGGCTTGTAAGTCTCACCCAGGATCATCAGGGGAGGCTCATGGCTCTGGCCAGTCACTGCCCCACCATGTGAGTCCACTGGATCAGGGAGAGGATCAGTCCAACCCAGCCAAGAAGAAGAGAACCATCAGTCCTACTAAGGTTTGTGTGAGTGTCTGTAATCTGTGATAACGACTGTAATAACGACTGTCATAATGATTCAGATCTTTGTCTTCTCTGTAGTTTTTTTCAGAGTCTTGGACTAATAGTCCAGCACAACCACAAACTCGAAACTGGTACCTGTCCCCTCAGAAGCTGCAGGTGAGCTCAGACAATGGATGTGACACTTGTGACTGACCTGACTGTCTTTATGAGGAAAGTGCTTAATTGTTGACACTAACAGTCTAATGTGTTACTGACAGACTTGTTTTCTTTTGTCCTCAGGTGCTGGAGCAGCTGCGTGCTAACCGGGCCAGCCTGAAACCCATTCAGTTGCAGATGCTGGAGCAGCTGGAGGCCCAGCTGGAGGCCATGCATCTGCACCAGCAACAGGTACGTCACACAGAACCTTCCAGAAACCTGCAGCCTAATGGATGCTTCTCTCAGCAATACAATACAATATAACCCTATTGGATGCTGATTTGTCACGTTTTCATTGTAAAGGTCTCGGTTTGCCCAGCTTTCCTAAAGAGATTGCTTTAAAACTGTTTTTATGGTTTGCTTCTAACTATAGATGAAACAAAACTCTTCTGAGCAGATACGACCCACCATCCCCAATGGGCCGTCAGCCAATTCATCACTGCCTGCTCACCCCAATCCTCATGGCCCGGCTTTACGTCCACCCTGCAACGCTCAGTCGCTGACCAATGGGCCCATTCCTCCCAGCACTGGCCCCCAACCCACGTCAGTCAGCAATAATTACATGACAGGCCCCAAACCTAATGGAGACGTGCCTTACCTGCACCCTAACGCACTACCTCACAACTGCACAAGCCCAGGAGACACATGGAAGAGCCAGGATCTCAAGTTTGCTCAGGTCTGCTTCTGATCCATGAACAGAACCAGAACAAATCTGTTTCCTGCCATCATTCGTTAGGCTCAATTATTCGTTAGGCTCAACTAACCCTAACCCTAACTTACCAGAGTTTTTGTAAAGAAAAACCAGTAAGTATTCATACCAGTCAAAGCGCCATAATCTACTCTTAACATACTTTGTCTTTGCAGGGGCTTCAAAAGGGTCCAGGTTTGCATTGGGCAGGTCCCAATGGTGACCGGACTCTCTTCTTTAGTGCTTCAGCCGATGGTGGCCGTCACAGTCAGGTTGGACATTCCGCTACCACGACCCCTAGCTACCCCTCAGAGCCTGCTGTCAATCATCTGTCCTCCCCTTCCTCCACATTGTCACCCGCTTCCTCCTCCTTGCACATGGCTACCTCAGGTGCTCCACCCAGCACCTCCCTGACCAAAGAGAGCGCTGCCCCACAGGACAATGGTTCTACTGCCACCAACCACCACAGTCCTGGCCACACACCCACTTCAACGTCCGAATCGCCAGCAGCCCATCCCACAGACAATCCACAGCTCTCTGCCCATCTCAGAGGTAAAGAGAGTCCCGTCACCGGCTCCAGGGTTAACCATGTCCATGCAGCTCCAGGCAGTTCAGCGGCTTCTTCGCCTGCCTCTGCGTTGTCCACCACGCCCCCCTCGCCCCGCTCTGTTGAGCCAATGGCCAATCTTAAGAAGCCAATCTCTGTTGCAGCCGAACTGCCTTCTGACGTCACGATCAATGGAAGTGGAAAAGGAATTTGTTCAGAGGACTCTCAGAGCCCGTTGAAAGTGGAGCCGCCCGAGCTGTGTATTAAAGCAACTACGCCTCACAGAGCCCCCCACTCCTCGTCTACCATCTCCATTTACCCCACGTCTGTGGACGTCCTGAAGGCCTGCAGGTAAGTTTAGGCCAGTAGAATTTACTGTGTGTGTCTGTCAGTTGTGCTTTAATGTTGAGGCCTCATTGAGTCTCAGCTGCAAGCAATTGCATGCAAAACTAAAGAATAGTAAAGAGTCTGTCCTTAACAGGAAATGGATTTGCTTTCTTTAAGTTTTTGCAGAAACAAGTTTTGATGTGTTTTTTGATGGTGTATATAACAGGAATCTGGGAAAGAACGGCCTGTCGAACAGCAGCATCCTGCTAAACAAATGTCCCCCGCCCCGCCTCCCTCCCCCCCCTTCACCCACTCTGCCTAAAGACAAGCTCAACCCACCCACGCCAAGCATCTACGTGAGTACATCACAGTTTTACCATATACAGATATACCGTTTTACCTGTATTTACCATTTTAACCACATTATACGTGTACATGCATAGAAGTAATCGGATCACTTTTACAGTCTAAATGCATTTAGTATTATTGCTATGTTTTTATAAAGGGAGTGTAAAAGAATGAAGTTGCTTTGATGAACGTTTGGCTGCTTGATTTGTTTTAATTTGGTCTGTTTCAGCTGGAGAATAAGAGAGATGCGTTCTTTCCTCCACTGCACCAGTTTTGCACCAACCCGTCCAACCCAGTCACTGTCATCCGTGGTCTAGCTGGCGCTCTCAAACTAGGTTAGAATTCAGCCCATTAGTCCTAACACGCACACGCACACACACACACACCGATGCGGACCTGAAAGGCTAAATGTGGATTCTTGATGGGAGCTATTTAGTTTCACTGGCTACCTGATAACTGGACAGAGAGAAACTTGTTGTAAAGCTTGACTGTTTGCGGGGTGATTTGTTCCCAGAGTGATTCACTTCTCACACTAGTGTTGATATTACTAATGATTATTTATAATAAGATGGAACAATATTTTTTTGTGCTTGTAAATGTTTTAACCCTGCAGTAACATGGGAATCTGTTCTCCCTCTGCAGATCTTGGCCTTTTCTCCACAAAGACTCTCGTAGAGGCTAATCCAGAGCACCTGGTGGATGTAAGGATACAGCTGTGTCAGCCAGCCGATGAGAACTGGGACATGAGCGGCACAAGGAAACAGTGGCGCTGCGAGAGCAGTCGCTCCTACACCACCATCGCCAAATATGCACAGTACCAGGCTGCATCTTTTCAGGAGTCACTGAGGGTGCGTCCACACATCCCAATGATCCTGCAGTTACACTAAGCAGGAGATCAGAGCAGATCAGTGTTAGTGGTTTCAGCAAGCTTGTGTTTATCTGTTTCAGGAAGAGAATGAAAAGAAGGGCCAGAAAGATCTTTCGGACTCTGAGATGACATCATCAGAACCGTGGGTTTCATTCAGATCCTTTGAGACTGGTCTTGTGTTAATCTTGTGTTCAGTAATATTAACCTTCATTTGTTCTGTTGGTTCTGTTCAAGTGTTTCTAGAAGAAAATGTTCTTTGAAACAGATCAAGTTTGGGACCAACATTGACATCTCTGATGATAAAAAGTAAGTCTCATCTTTTGTTTTTGCACTCCTATCTCTAAATTTTGACTTGTCGTCTTCAGTATGTTTTTCATGTGATTGTATTAGACTCAAAAACAATGTTGTGATTGTTTGGTGCTTTTATATGTAAAATCTAAAATTCATGATGTTAATTATTAGTCAGATGTGTTATACACACTCAAATGGCTCGGAGACCCAAAGCTGTTGCAGGAATGTGGGTTACTGGCACAGAGATGTGGCAGAGTTTTGACTGTACTGCCCCCTGTAGGTGGAAGTTGCAGCTGCAGGAGTTAAGTAAGCTGCCCGCATTTGCTCGGGTGGTGTCTGCGGGTAACCTGTTGAGTCATGTGGGTTACAGTATTCTGGGAATGAACACAGTCCAGCTGTTTATGAAGGTTCCGGGCAGCAGAACACCAGGTCTGATCTGCACCATCTAGTGTTTATTACACTTCACTGGAAATGACATTTCATTTGTGTAATTGGTGAAAAACGTTTGCTGAAATTTCTGTTGGTTGCTTTTGATTGGTTAAATAAATTATTCAAAACTATCTAATGATCTGATCTGTGCTGTTTTTTCGTCTTTAGGTCACCAAGAACACAACAATTTCTGTGCAGTGAACATAAACATCGGTCCAGGAGACTGTGAGTGGTTTGCAGTGCCTGAACCGTACTGGGGCGTCATAAGTGAATTCTGTGAGAAGTACGTGAGGTTCTGTAATGTGTTTTGCTTCAGTCTGCTGTGGATGATTGTCATTATAGCTGGAATCACAGTCACTGGGGGCAGTAGTGGCCTACTGGTTAGAGAGTTGTAACTATGTTTAACCTTGTAACCAGGTTGCTGGTCTGATTCCAGTGCTGGCAAGTGACAACTGAGGTGCCCTTAGCAAGGCACCTTATCCCCGATTGTTCCCCAGGCATCGCAATCCTGCCGGTTGTTCCCTGCTGCTTTGTGTTCATGACTTGCATTGTGTGTTTACAACTTGCTACTCCAATAAATGCAAAGTATGGGTCACTAGCTCATAAATGGGTCACAAATGACTCTCCCTTACCCACCATGTCACTTCATGGTTAAAATTGCTGACATGTCTACAGTAAACATGTTTTCATGTTTCTAGTTTTAAAGATTTGACATTTATTTTATTGGCTTTTATTGGCTAAGATAAAAAAATTGACCTAAGTGAATTGGCAATCAATTAAACAATGTGAAAAATCTAACCATAATCCTAAATTTTTTAAAGATTGTTACAATGTAACTTTTTAGGAACAACATTAACTTTCTGAAGGGGTCATGGTGGCCGAATCTGGAGGATTTGTACGAGGCTAATGTGCCAGTGTACCGCTTTATCCAGCGTCCTGGAGATCTGGTGTGGTTGAACACAGGAACAGTCCACTGGGTTCAGGCCATTGGCTGGTGCAATAACATTTCTTGGAATGTGGGTCCTCTTACAGGTGTGTATTTAACACTCTAACCCTGAACCTAATATACACAATCAGTCAATAAAACAACAAGGATTACAGTTTGGCTCTTGGTAACTAATGGAAAGTGTCACAGCAGTTCGTTTGATCATGTGATGTTTCCTCGGTATTTATCATCTAAACAACTGAGATGTGATGTTTGTGTGGTCCCTACAGCTTATCAGTACAAGCTGGCAGTTGAACGCTATGAGTGGAACAAACTTCAGAGTGTCAAATCTATGGTTCCCATGGTGCATCTGTCCTGGAACATGGCAAGGAACATCAAAGTGTCTGACCACAAGCTGTTTGAGATGATTAAGTAAGAGTATGTTCTTTGTAGTAAACTGCAGTGTAGGAGTGATGTTGTCACATGTCTAGAAACGTGAAGCTGCTCAGGGAGGATGAAGGTCATATTGTGTTTGATTAGAGTAGGAGGGTGTTGCAAGTCTTGTAAGAGTTTCCCTGGTTAACAGGTTTTGCTTGCTGCGAACACTAAAACAGTGTCAGGCGATCAAAGAGGCCCTTCTGGCTGCTGGGAAGGAGACAATTTGGCATAGAAGAAGCCGGGATGAACCGGCCCATTACTGCACTATCTGTGAGGTACATCCATATTCTTATTGTTAAATGATTAGTGTTATTGTGTGATATGTGAAAATAACGTTGAGCTCTTGTGCTGAATGATTCAGGTGGAGGTATTCAACCTTCTGTTTGTGACGAGTGACAGTTACACTAGGAAGTCTTACATGGTTCACTGTCAAGACTGTGCACGGAAAGGCAGCAGTGATCTTGATGGATTTGTTGTGTTAGAACAGCACAAGATAGATGACCTGATGCAGATTTATGACCAGTTCTCATTAGTAAGTAATTTCTCCACTGTTGTCACTGTCCTGTATGCTGTTTTTCTTCTGACATGTACTGCCTAGAGAGATCTCAATATGTGCTGCGGTATTAAATGCATTCTGCAGTGTGACCTGCTGCATTCTGCAAACTGCTTTACCACGAACAGCATTTTGCTGCATTACAATTATTACACATGCAGTGTCCATGAGCTCATGTTAACTGACACAAAAAATGTTTGTCAGTGTATTTAAATATTTAAATTAACTGCATTTTTTATTCAAGGGTTATACTTACAAGACTGAACTAGTGAAGTGAAAGGGGGATTTAATTGTTTTCTAAACATTGTCTTTAGACTCTTTAAGTTTTCTTTCTTCCTGGTGTTTTTAGGCCCCTCCGCTGCATTCATCTTGACAACGTTAAACGCTGTATGTGTGGATAATTTCGCATTACAGGAACTCTATAAACGGACCATTTCTGATATTCAGGGCAGTTGCGGCAGCGTCTCACATGGCTGGTGACCGCAGGAAGTGTGCGGGACCGACGACTAAAGTGGCTGTGTCTATGCAACCTGTTTATAAACTGCAGTGTTTCGTTATGGCCTACAGGGGGCTGGGTAAGTTTCCTCCCTATGGACCTCTTCCTAAACGGGCAGCTGGCCTCTGCATCACTAGGGAAATTAATCAGAAAAGCTGGAAAGGAAATTATGAGAAAAATGTTTTGTACATATGGTCTCACAAATGGCATCGTCACTTAAAGACTACTGACTTGAGACTTTTTTGTATTTTGTAACATTATGAAATCTTCTGTTTCATGAGTTTGCCTTTACAGGAAGGAGCGCTAGCCTAGCTTTTTGTATATTAAATAGCGATTTACAACGACTTTGGATGGCAAAATCTACAAAAAATATTTGTAATGTGAAGAATAAGGTGATATAATTTTTTTACTGCTTTTGTTTTACCTGTCTTTTTTGAAACCATGTTTGATATTTTTGTTTCTTAGGTAAGAAAAAAGGAAAATTACAGCCAAGTCACAAAGAAAAATGAGTTGCACATAGAATAAGGAATAAAGTGTAAATTGTGATTGTTTTCCCCTCATTGTTTCTAATCCTGATGTACATTTACACTATTTATAAATACATATTTATTGCTTGAAGATATTTGTGAATGGAATGCTGTTACTTTTTTCAAGAGTACCTGCCATTAAATTCAAAGGAGTTTAGTCATTTAAACTGCTCCTGCTTTTTTCTATATAGAATTAAATTGCTTAGAAAGCATTGTACAGAAACTATGAAATTGTTTTATTGTTTGAAGACTGTTTTGAGTTATTAAACAGGTTGTCAACAGTTTAATTTGCATTTGACTTGTATTGAATATAATTGCATATGGCAGGTTATCTGCTGCTCTTTACTCTTGATAAAGGTCTTGCTTCTGTTTTCATTTTATACTTGCTCACAGCTAATACTAAAGCTTGAAGTTATACATATTTTTTTAACCTAGTTGTTTTTTTATGTGTCTTATGTACTGCAGAGGTAAGTCATTACCACTGGTCACTGCAGAAGAGTGTTTTACTGTTAAACCTACTTGTTTACAGTCATGGGGTCAGTTACCATTGAACAGGCTTTGAAACCTCTTTGCTTCATTGCTTTTTCATGCTGTATGTTTTACTGACAAATTTAGGAACTGACGGATTAACATCATGTAATCAGCATGTTTACTTAACCAAACACTTTGATGACTCACTAGTTTAATTACTAATCCTAATGTGTGTCTACATAGAATGTCATATTTTTGAATCGCGTTCCTGTATTTACTCAGTAAAATTCACCTGTTAGGTGAGGAAATGTGTTGAGTTTCATCCAGAGATCATGTGTTTCGGTCATTTTATCTTTAACTTGTTCCAGTGGGTTGTTGTCCGCCCTAAAGCTGAATACATAAAATGGTAATATGTTCAAGCAATTTGTCACATTTCAAAAGGTTATTGATGATGACATCAGTACATGAAGTTATTACGTTTTAAGTTTTTAAATGTTTGTTTGGAAGAAAAATCTTTGCACTGATTTGCGTTGAAGAGCAGTGACAGGTGTTAGGGATGTTGACAAAACTCATGGCTTAAGTTTAAGTTTAGCAGTGAGGATTTGGCTCTGAAACCCATCTTACAATGTAACTGTAGTTTGTCAAACAGATCAGTGAATGCCAGGTTCAAAACCACATCACAAATGGTCTGGGTTTGCGTGAGGCCATCAAAGGCCCAGTAGCCATATGTAGCTGTTGACAGGCCAACATGATCTACACTGGCTACTGAGCAAATGATGGGAGCCTAGAGCATGTTCTTCTGTGGTGTGTCTAGGATCTGCTCCTGTGATCAGCTAGGCAAAAGACAAATAACAATTACCTGCTGAAAACTGGCAAACACATTATTCATCCATAAATGTGGAGTTTCACTCATGCAGTCTTTGTCAGCATCATCTGTCCTTCAAAACAGGTGCGTTAAGCTCAACCGATTGTATAATAGCCTGGAAATGAATGTAGCAAACAGATGTGCCATAGAAAAAAAAGTTCAAACATTTTTGATGCTGCAGCTACGAAGACAGATGATGGAAAGTTAAACAGGATGGGATGCCATATTTAAAGTCTTTTAGATTAGGACTTTTGACTTGTTTGATCAGGTCACAATGTTTTCACTTGTGCAACTGAGACCAGCAGGTGGGTTAGAGACAAGCAAGTGTTTGAGACCCCAGCACATGACCAGCATCAGATTTATTCCAACAGGTAAACAGTAAATTTAACAGTGTGCTGAATCTATGAGGTTTCATTAACTCTTCCATCTGTCACAGAACGTGTACCCTATGTGTACCTGTACCCTAACCCTTCTAAAGCTCAAACCAAACGAGACAAACAAGCGACGATGTAAACATGAAAATATATTTGTCATGAAGCGTCTAGATCTGTGATCGCACCTGCAGTCTGTTTAACAGGTAGCTTTCTCTCCATATCTTTTTTTTTTTGCACACAGTTAAATGACAAGTGTTAGTGGGGTTGGGGGAGGGTTGTTGGGAGTCTTCTATATTTTCTTATTTCAGGATCCCCCTTATTTCAGATGGGTTAGAAGAATTTTGGATTTTGCTCATTGGCTTGACTTCTGTGAGACCTCCATGCCCACCATGGCGTGGGTGACACCATGAGTGTTTCCCATTGTAAACTTTCCTGATCTCTGTCCCTCAATGTGATTCCCGCCTAGTGTTTGTTAGATGACCAGAAACTGTTGCTTTAAGTCTGTTCTAGACTTCCTACTGATCAAGAATGCAGTCTCTTCACTCTTCAGTCTGGCTGAATGTCTTCATCTTACTGCTTTGAGTCATTGAGACACATCAATGTTTCAGTGATACAGTCCGGCTAACAAGTATTTGAAGCCACAGAAAGCTTTCCTGTATTTAACTGGTGTTGTTAATGGATTACAGTTATAAAATGCTTTGATCATTTTACATACAGAGATGAGCTAAAACACACACGTAGCATTAATTATTCCATTTTTTGCAAGTTTCATCTTTTTTATTCTCCAGCTTCTTTGTTTTATATCTTTCTATTTTCGTCTTCTAAAACGAAGCTCACGATGAAACTTACAATCAAGCAGCAGAGTTTCAAGGAATTATTCTGATGCTCATATTACACATGCCTTAGTTTTTACTCTGAACTGTTACCGTGAAGGTAAATGGTTGTATTTAAACACTAAACTTGATTGAATAATGTATGCAACATTTAGTTAGTGGCATTTTTGTTAGTGGCATTTTTGTTAGTGGCATTGTTTATTAGCATTCTGTTGCTAGTTTACAGCTAACAGTTGTGGTGAAGTGGGAGGAAAAGTACAAATGTGTATCTCTCCATTTTCAGTTTGCAGGGGGTGGAGAACTTGTCAGCTTAGATTTACTTTTGAATAATTACCAGCAACCCTGATCAGAGACAAGGCGACTGTCCAATGCTTTTAGAAATTAAAGCATCAACAATTGAGTGAGTAAAATGGAGCAGAATGAGGAAACAGATCTGTCTGTCTTTTCATATGACTGCTGTTATTTTTCTTCATACTTGTTTATGCATTTGCATGCATACTTCGTGTGTGTGTGTGTGTGTGTGTGGGCGGGCGACTGTGTAGGCATCATGTGAACCTGATGCATGATTCACTGTGCTATTCAGGCAAAACAACACAAAACAAAGTACACATTTGCTGAAGCTTAACTGTGGTTGGACCGAACCTGAGAACTCTGACTGGACCTGCAAGTATCCACTGCAAGTGTCTTATAAACATTTACATTTAGTCATTTAGCTGACGATTTTATCCAAAGCGACTTACAAATGAGGACAAGGAAGCTGTGACGATCTAGTAGTTGTCACCCACTAATTGTCCACACGAGGGCGATGAGTTTTAGAACGTCGCTGATTTGTGAAGCAAAGAATAAAAGAGGAAGCGTTGGTACACCTGTGTAGCGCGTGGTGTGCGGCATCCACAGGTTTGCTACCCTAAGCTGATCTAGTCGGGTTGAGAATGATGAGGTTTGGATAAACTAAATAGAGTCTTCGTATTGTGAGAGCCGATCCAACTCATCCTGACGTGAAGTAATCACATCTACAGAACAGTTTTGGACTTACTGACACACAAACAGTGGCTGAATCATCACGATGGACACTACGGGATGTTCAAGTATTTCGCTGTTTTTATTCTTTCTATGTGGGTAGATAATCACTAAATACCCCTAAAAACT
>JAZGTI010000427.1:0-65565 GCA_036877585.1 Botia kubotai | reverse complement strand
ATTTGAGCTGTCGTGTCCAGTTTACATAGAATGTCAGTTTGGCTTCAGTTGTTTTTAACATACGTAATGAAAGGACATATAAAGTATCACGTAATCGGACAAACACAGAGGAACATGGAACACAGAGAGACAAAATTTACAGATTGCAGCTTTAACCGTACTGTACTAACTGTGTACTGTGTACTGTACTAACTACTAACTAACTAACTAAAGCATTTTGACTATTTAAAAAATAGGAACAAGCCATTTAATATGTGTAGTTTATGTATATTAACTATGCATATGTATTTAATATGTATAGGTAATATGTAGCCCAAACTTCTGATTAAACAAATACATTCGTCAAATGTTTTCATGGGGTGTCTAAATAGGTATTAGAGGAAAACAAGCTCTGGTCCACCTCAGACAGTCACAAGACCCTCCTGCAGATCTAATATCCTGTCTCTGCAACGCAGGGGTCCCTCATAATCCTCTTCATTTACTCCAAACCACATTAGGCCTCCTTGAAATACATGTATGTGGAGTTGATTAATGCTTCGGTGCCCATTTTGATCTCACTGTAGATTTTTCAACTCAGTCGGGGTTACGGTAGTGTACAGACACATGCTGATTGTCCTGTGCAAAACTGAGTCTCAGACAGCCAATCAGTAAGAAGCTCAGCTAAGCTGTCTGCCTTCCAGGCGCTGTAGGTAGCAGAGTGTTCCCAAGCCTTTAGAAGTTTAAACCATCTCAAGGGACCTTTTAAGCAACTTTACATGCAGTTTATTAGTTGCCTCTGGAAACCTAATGCTACAAACAGATAAATTGTCATTTATTTCAAGTCTCTGCTTGATTCTTGCTGGCTTGACAAAGGCTAACGATTCAGCTTTTCCACAATGTTAAATTCCCTTATTAGCAGTAGATATTCACAAGTAAACATTTTAGCATTGCCATAATTACCAAAATCGCAGCAAGCTAATCAGGTTTTGTGGTTCTCTAAATTACCTTTTGCCATCATGTGCACAATCTGGGCATATTTAGAGCTTATAAATCTGATTATTCGAGTTGGTATTTTGCATAGTGTTAAACAGCAGCACCATCGCCAAATGCCCTGAAGTGAAAACATTTCTAACGCTGATCTGTTTTTTACGTGTTCTGGAGAGTTTTATTATCAGTCAGACATCACAGACCAGCATACAGACCTCACTGTGCTTCTCATCATCACAGTTACTGCCAGATGATTCTCTCAGTATGTCAGAAACAATCATCCCTCGGTTGCCTCCCGCTGCAGACACACATGGCAGTTCACTCTTCTGTAGCCGTAGCAACCTACCCCTGATTAAACCCAAAGGAGAGATGTGTTCTCCTGATATAGCCCAGTGTTCCACCAATGGAGCTACCAAATGTGCTCGAACTGCAGCTGACAGGTTTCGTTTTGGCAGATGGTTATTTCCCAAATTCTCGCTCTAAAGCGGAAAGGTTTACGCAGCAGTATTGCATCACAATGCCCTTCCTCTTTTGTTCCATGCAAATTACATCTCGCAATTTCTGCAGCCTGTATCCCTGTTGCCACATGAAATCTGGCCTCTCTGTATATGCCGCGGTGTTATCAGCACCTGCAGTCACCTTATGGTGCCATCCAATTCATTAGGCAAACAGAAACAGGCGGTGTGATTCAGAACAACGTGTCCCCATCGCTCCTTCCTGCATTGCAGCTTTCAGTGCCTGCGGCTGCAGGAAGGAGAACCGCACCAGACGTTCCCCAGCAAACAAGAAGAGAGAGAGAGAGCGGAGACGAAAGATACTGATGTGGATCTTGAAGTTTTTTAAATGGGTTGCGAAGGATCGCAGAACTTGCGGCGCAAGTCATTAATCCGCATGCCTTTCATGCACGAGTGAAAAGCAGGTCGAGATCTGTTTTTAGATGCTGCTGCTGTTTATTATTACTCAGGATTGCACACAGGCACAGGAAAGAATGTGTCTTACTCTCCGTTTATTAATTGACCACGTTGTTGTCAGCAAAACCAATTAATAAGACATGCCAATTAATAAAGCAGCTGAAGATTAAAGTGGTCTGTCTGTCTATCTGTCTATCTGTCTATCTATCTATCTATCTTTCTTTCTTTCTTTCCTTGAAAAAAAACACATCAGCCCATCCAAAATATTGGTCCGTCACTACATGAAACTCCATGAAACCATTCACGAATGGTTTGAAATGATATTGAACTATCATTAAGAATCTTGTTAGTAGGACAGTTTTCCCCCATGCTTGTCCTAGTAAGGACATGTTTGTTTTGGTATTATACAGCATGCCGGAGTATATTTCTGCTGAGGGGTTGTGAGCATCTCTCTCCTCTCATCCAGTCCACACTGGCCTACTTTCTGTTTGGTTGTGCATCTGCTGCATGAGGTGAGGACGATGGATGCATCACCATTTGTAACGGCTTTGTGCCACACTCACGATCCATCTAATATGATGGGGTCAGAGCAGGTAATTAGCCACAAATTAAGGGTAGTTTAAACCCTCTGGCCTGTTTCAACTCTGTAAGTTACTTTCATGCGATGCTAACAAAGCAGAGACTGCAGCATCCTCCGGCTCTGCGGCTTCATTTCCCCAGTGACCGCCAGCTTTCCTTTGTTTTTAAATGGCTGTCGTATTTCACCTCGCATGCGGCGTCGCAGCCGCCACCCGGCCCTGAAAAACCTGCCGCTCTCTGAGTCATTACAGCAACACGCTGCTGTTTCCCAGTCGAGTGGCTAAATCACTCTTGTGTGCCGCAGGCCCCTCGGATGAGTTATGCCACCCGAGAGTGAGGCGCGGCGGAGAGCGCGGGCAGCTAGGTGATTAAGAGATTGCAGTCATTGAAACAACTAATTCTGATTCAGCTGTTTTTCTGTGCCCTCTCTGTTCTCCTTGGGTGTAGACAAAGCTGTATAACACTCTGTCAGCTCTGCCCATCTAATGCAATTTTCCTCTCTATTAAAGGCATTATTTCTTTGTTCTGTCACCGCAAGGTGTTTTTCTGGATAAAAGCATCTGCCAAGTGCATAAATGTAGCTGTAAACCTTGTTAAGATGAGAAATTCTACAGTGATTCAAGGATTTGGAAGCACCTGAGAGCGCCGGGACTCTGGAAGGTCTCCACTGGATCATGATTATTCAAAAGCAAATGTTTTGCCAGAGATTCTGGCAACTCAGCGATTCTGAATTCGTCGGGTCAGGGAATAGAATGGCAGTCACTGAAAAGGCTCCACATGTTCCTGGCAGTTCGGGCACTTCAGAAAGGGCACTTCACTCCAGACTGGCCCGCCAGCACAATGCAGGTCTGTGTGTGAGGGCAGGAAGGGGTTTGAAGTTTTACAGCAGTTATAATGTAGCCCTTGTCTAAGCGAGGGAAATGCCTCTACATTCTGAATAAGTTATGGCACCAAAAGTCAGATGTCTACAATGTTCCCCTGTCAGGTTTTGAGCTGACATAACTACTTAAAATTTCATCTCTGACACAAAATGCTTTTGACATTTCTGTGAATGTTATTATAACTTGCATTTTGTTGAACATTATTTTATCATATTCCTCTTATTTTGATACACTTTGAAGTTTAAACACAGGCTCTGTTAGTTTTGTCCGATAACATGCAGTCAGACAGACACATTCTTATTCTGTGTATATTATAACCTGTGAGGATTTGTAGAAAGGAGATCATAAATTTGGCAGAATTATGGTGGAGAAAGTTTGCTTCCCCTAATATTTTGTTTACATATGTAGTACCACAGAATTATTGCATGCTTTTTATCAGCCTTTTCTAAATCTAAGGTCTTAAACAGATGCCAAAATACTCTAATGGACAGTTTCATAGTAATACACAGGGCACCTTCCCAAGCTTTGATATTTGATGCTATGGCAGTAAGACCATGTTGTATTTGGCAGACGCTTTTATCCAAAGCGACTTACATTGCATTATACTATACATTGATCACTATACATTGAGTATGTGCAATCCCTGGGATTGAACCCATGACCTTGGCCATGCTCTAACCACTGAGCTACAGGAAAGCTTAAATAGCAACCTCCTATACAGAAGGAAAAAATTGGCCGGACTGTCATATAAAGCTGTATAATACAGATCTAATAGATAACTTTAAGGATGGAAGTCCTTTGAAATAGGATTGTTTTAAACATCATTAGTAATTCTCTCTGTACGGATTATTTTTAACACTTCTTCCGGCATTTTTATGCTCCCAAGATGAAAATGCTGCTTAGAGATGGCTTGGATAACACCCTGAATGTTTACTGTTACAGTGCCTGATGTGAGACCCTCAGGCACAATCAGTCAGTTATCGTTGATGCACCCCAGGCCTTGCACGTTTTCCATTATGTTAAATCCTGCCAGCAGGGTCACAAAGCTCATCCTTGGATCTAATTGCCTTTAGAACAGCACCTGGTTTGAGCGGCCAAAAATGACTTGAAATGCTGCCAATTTTATTGACCAGTAGCTATCAGGTTACCATGCTCTTTGGCAATCACTTAAAAACAAACAAGAAGCTAAAGTGACTTTTTATTGATTGAATATGGAGCTGGTTAATCTCTTTGTGGTTGAATTGTGGCTAGTAAATACATTGGATATCCGTTAGCCGTCGTGTATACCGTCCACATGTTTTGTTCTGAATGTTGATGTTTTTCTTATGGTTATTACTTTAGTAGACATATGAGAAGCTGGATCTTCCACAGAAAAGAGGATTTCCATGTTGTCTTGGAAAACAGCGGTCGGCGTTCCTGAAATATTCCCTTATTTGAAGGTGCTCGGATGTTGTGCGTTGCAATAATTTTTGACAGGATCAGAATCAATACATCTTACTCTAGCCATCTCAGGTAATTTACATAATTTACTGTTAGTTATGTTTAGACTGTGATTGGTAGCTCCACCCACACAGAAAACTGATTGGCCCAAAATCTGTTCCTTTTTTGCATAATGCAAGATTAGAAACGGTTAAATTTCTGTGATTGTCAGAATGACACCATCTTAGCTGTTTGAGCGTTGTTCGTGTGAGGATACGGTTTTTGTTTGTTTTGTTTGAATGGGTATCATACAGTACATTACACAGCCTTGCAGTCTTCTGTCTTCTTGTGTGGAAACTGTGATTTTTGCCACACGCCCAATTAATTCCATGGGCTCCCTTTCCATTATGCGATCTGCCGTGAAACACAACTCCCATCTCTCTGCTGTTCGCTTGCCCTGGTGTTGACACAAGGCTTATATTTGCTCAGATGTAAGTGTCTGTAAATGCACAGTGTTTTGGTGTATGTGGACATACACACACACACCAAACAGGGAATATTCTTAAAACATTGCCTGACGTTTCCTAGAAGTTCTCTCAAAGTCAGCAAAAACGTTCTTGCAATATATATCATATATATCAAACATGTTATTCCTAAGTGGTTGGAACATTTTAAAAACATGGACATTTTGAACATTCCTAGAACATTTAAAAATAACATGTTAATAGTTTTGTTACTTAATGGAAATGTTAGGAAAATAAACTTGTAACCTGTTAGCTGGGCACACACTTCCTCAAAATATAACATGTGCTCTTTTCCAGCAGTTTCCTTTTGTTAGGCGGGGCATCTCTGTGGATATATACCATAAAGTGTTAAGTTCAGGTAGTGTTAAGTTCAGGTAAACCTCAGTGCTCTGACACAATTCAGCACTATTCCTCAATACAAACATAAGCTCTTACTGGAATTCAGCGTACGCCACAGTTTTGGGTGTGCGCTGTGTCCGCTTTGTGCACAGTAATTTAATAACCCCTTTATTTATGTAGTATTAAAACGATGTGTCGCCCCAGCTACTAAATCATCATTGCGCCTGTCTCGCCAGCACCGTGCTTTGAAACTAAAATGGGCTTTTCCAGCACGACTGTGGCACTCTAATATCCTCCTCAACACAGTGACACTGCAGGTTAGAGAAACAATTTTCCAGGCCCTCAAAGTTTAGAATTACCCAGTGGCCAGCATGCAGAAGGGTGGCCACAATTAAGCCAGGATTCATATACAGCTGAGGTAGGTGGGTTTTCTAGTGCACGAGTACCGGTAAAATTAAAGCATTGAGGTGGATTTATTATCGGCTGTCATGCAGAACCAGTACGTGTTTGTTTTTTCAATGGCGCCCCAGCTTGCTAAAAACTGCGGAGTATGCAAAGTGCGCAGCTGGTTCTTGGAATAGGTGTTAGATTGTTTAGTTAAATACAAAATGGATTTGAAATTGAAAATTGTGTTTACCCTTGTTACAGTGTGAGATGTTTTTAGTGAGATTGGTATTGTAAAGTTTACCCAGAATATTTTTTTACCTTGACAGGCAAAATGTAAGCTACACTGACATGTAGTAGCTATGTGTGTGTCTGGGGGTTTGCTCGGCTATACTTTGGGAAATAAATCTGTCAAGACTTTCCTCAAAATGCCCTTTAAGTTTACTTGAAAAGCAGAATTGAATGAGATTTTAGTTTGTTTTTCTTACACCATTAGCAAATTGCTTTACTGGTTTAAGCATTACTTTTTTGTTTAGATTTGTTATAACTTAAGATATATTCTCTGAAAACAAGTATTAATATGTGGAATTTTAAGAGTGTTTAGATACTGGAATTATACTGGAACCAAGACAATAGATTAAGATTTTTTTTTATTTTAAATCTATAAGAGACAAGCATTATAAGCTTTCCTGTAGCTCAGTGGTTAGAGCATGGCGTTAACAACGCCAGGGTCATGGGTTGGATCTCAGGGATTGCACATACTCAGAAACAATGTATAGTATAATGCAATGTAAGTCGCTTTGGATAATGCAGAAATGTAAATGTAAAGTGTAGGGTATGTCCTCATTTAGATAAGTGTGTGCTATAAATGTGTATATGTTTGTTTTGACCTAGTTCACTGTGTGTTACTGTTGAAGAGTATGACAGAGAGAAAGAGACACTATCTGGGGACTTGTACCCGGCACACAAAGGCCCGGCATACGTCAGCAGAACGACTGCTAACCGTGGGCCAGTCAACACCCTGAGTGGGTGTGATAATGCAGCCATACAATGGGCAGACAATGGGCACCAGGCCGTCCTGTGCCCTGCTAATCTCATTTCTGCTTTCTAAGCAGGCAGTGCAGTAGACTCTTCAGGGGGAGGAGGGGTGATTCGCCCATAAGCTTACCTCACACACCCGTAAACATCGACCCCGATCCGAGACAACTCTGAGGACATTGGCTTAGCCTCACTGCAGGTGGTCACCAGCCAGAATGGCCATTTTGTTAATTTGTTCAATTTTCTGCAGCGGTCCCTTGTCCTGAGCATAATGTACCATTTGGAAGATGTAGTGTGGGGAGGTATGAGGTCATAGTTGTCCCCATGTGGCCTACAGAACAGCAGGATTGAACAGATCAAGCTCTGTATTGCTGTTGTTGATCATTAATTAACACGTACTTTAGGCCCCACATCCCCCATTTAAAGAAACAGTGCTTTTACAGTGTCTCAACTTTAAGATTCATAATCTCTATGAAAAACCTATTTATCTTATCTGTAATCAATACAGACATCAGAATGTACGGAATCTTAGGAATGACAAAAGATGTCTGTGCACGCGAAACGCTTTATGGCAGCGATACCTTTAGTCTACCTCAGCTTGTTTTCTTCACGCGAGGCAATCGAAGGTATGCTAGATATTCTGGCTGCTTCATTTCTGTTGAATATTATGAGTTTGTCTTTGAACGCGCAGGCAAGGGATATACGCAGGATGGTTTTAAACTTTCATTTCTCAAACGCTCGTTCTGCAGATCTCTGACTTGCTCATCTGTTACTGCTGGTGTCAGCACTGAGAGACCGACACTGTGTGTTACCTCACTGGAGCTGCCAGCCAATCACTGTTGCACACTTCACTATTGCATAAATAATCATTAAGAAAGAAGCTGATGATAGCAGATTGGCTGATCGCAGAGTGATAGCAAATTGAGAGTCAAAATGAATGTTAGATTGCTCTCAGATATGCTTAGTGCTATTGTGTTTTCAGTGTTAGCTAATCCGTGTTAGCTAATATCTGGTAGCTCTTACTCCTGTCACCTAATTTCTAAGTTAAAATGTTATATTTTAACATATAGTTTAATACAGTTTAATTTTCAAAGACAGGTATGAATAAGCCATTTGTTGGTTTCCTTCTTTAAAAAGCGTTTAACCAAAAAGTGAGTTAAGGAGCTGTTTTTCTCAGAAACAGAACAATAGGTGTAATGGTAGATAATGGTTTGGAAACAGTCATCATTATTTGGTGCCATTAGAAATGACACACTGCACCTTTCAGACTCACCTTTGTTCTCTCTGTCCCACTTTCTCTCTCACTCACTTTCATTTCGAAGACATTATTGTGTGTAGATAAATAACTGATTGGAGGTAGGTGATGGTATCAGGATCCCACCCCACACTGCTGGCTCCAGTGCCAGCTGTTATCTCCAGCAAGGGAATGTAGGTTCTGATAAGCACCTCCCTGTCCCCTGCACTCTGGCTCCAAACTCATTTATTTATCCGCACGCGTCGATCTGTATCGTTTTCTTCTTTCATTCACCGCACCATCCTCTTTGGCCTCAACATCTGTTTTTCTTGCTCAGTCATGGGACTGGATGTGATATAGATCTGCCGCCTGCAGCTGTGGAATCACAGAATGTCAAAGTATGTCACTCTTTGCTAACAACGTACTGTATGTAAGGCATGTGGTTCACCTCTCCAGCATTCACATAATATACAGTACAATTAAAATCTAACGTGCAACACATGAGGGCTGGAATAAAATGATAAAGAACAGTGACTCAAGATAAAGGCAAACCATTCTTGGCACATTTTATATTGCAAAATGTAATTTTCTTAAAGGTAGGGTAGACGATTTTAGAGAGGCTACTAATAGCATGCTAGCTTTGAAAGCATAAGATCTCGCCCTCCCTCTTCACATGAACACACTGATGATGAAAGATTGTCTGCGTGAGTGGGATGCATGGAGGTATGCAAATACATAGTTTACCAAGCAAATACAACATCCTACCGTTGCATTCAGACCGAATGCAATGATTGGGCAAACGTTTAATGGTGTATTTTATGTAAATATACACTTAGACCACTTTACTTAGTAAATGTTATCAGGACGTGAAGAGACTTTCAACCAGCATAACAAAAATATTCCTGAAAAATGACCTACCCTGCCTATAATCAGTACTTTTGGCTTGTCGTGTCTAGTTCAAATGTCTAAACATCCTTAAAACATTATCTTCCTTGTTGTGTTGACATTTTGTTTCCTTCACTTAGGTTTAAGTCTAACACAATCTAGTGAGGTTACGAGGAAAAACAATATGCCAGTAGTATAGGGACAGAAATGGCAAACCTTCATGTACTTCACACTGAGCTTAATGAGATTGGCTGTCTGCTGAGAAAAACAGGACCTGCCAAAATCAATCCTCTGCCCTCTCTTCTTATTCTGTCTTCATGTTCATCCCTCTGAGTTTTCGGATTTTAGAAGAACAATAAAAGCATCATGTCTTTCCAGAGAGAGGTATCTGGTTTTCTTGGAAACATCTAGAGGATTATAGGAACATGCTGTGCTCAGTTCTGAGAAAACCCAGCATATGATGTGAATATAGAGTGCAAAGCCAACAGTGTACAGACACCCATATGTGCTTGTTGAACGTTTGATTTCAAAGCCATAACCATTAATAGGGTGTTGGTCCTCCCAGTTGCCATAACAGCCTACATTCCTCTGGGAAGGTTTCTCTCTATAGAAGCTGGAACGTGGCTGTGGGGATTTGCTCTCCATTAGAGCATCAGTGAGGTCAGGCACTGATGTTCGGCGAGCCTGGCTTACAGCTAAATCTCCCGTCCAGCCCACAGGCGATTGACGGGGTTCTGTTTTGCCAGGGGAACTTACCTGAATGATAAAAAGTCCTATTTTATTGGGCGAATCAGCTGACAAATGTGTTAAGCGTTGTCTGTATAGTGCCAAACAGATTTGTTTGCTGGCTCAGTTATCTCTTTTAGTTCTAAGCCAAAATGCACTCGTAAGAAATCACTGTGTATTTACAGAGGAAGTGGCACCCACTGTTTGTCTGTGTCAAGCATAAAGCATCGGTTGGATTTTTACAGCCCATAAAGCATCAAGTGTACCACAGGGTAGAGTATTTTTCTCACTGCTCGACAAACACACACGGCCACAAACGCAAACGATTGACGGAGTTCTGAGACCTGAATATAGAGGTCAAGGTGTTTTCGTTCAGGGTGCTGAATAACACTGGTCATTTGTGGATTCTGAGCTTGACCTATGACCCCTGTCTTTTTGCACGAGATACAGAGTGTCTGTTCTTTTATCACGCTCTGCACCCGTACGTGTGTGCACTCATGTACCTTCCTGTGAGTCTAATGCACGGGCTGTTTTTGAAGCAACTGCCAAAGCTTGCTGGATTAACGCACCCCCTCAAATCCTCGGACCAGAGGGAAAGCTGATTATTATGCATTGCCCATTTGTAAACACAGACTGAGACAGTGTCGAAGTTCATTGGGCCTTATGGTGGAGTTCTGCATATGCGTGTGTGTGTGTGTGTGTGTTTATATTGAGATATCTTTATGTGGGAGTGAAAATTGTGTGGCTGCCCAGTGCTCAGAGTGATTTGTGCAAAGCCCTTTTCATTTAACATCTGTTTGAGCAGATCATAGGTTTCAGTCTTCTCCCTCTTTTCACGCTCCTGTTAGACACTTCTGCTTTCTTTTTGATAAAGATAATACCAGTGACATCTGTCCGTCGATATCACAGTGAAATGATTTTTCTCATAAATAACTTTCACCCTATGTGAAACTTTTAACTCTACAGGCAGCTGTCATTGCAGACAAATACAGGCCCAGGGTTTATGTTCTCATGGTACTAACAAAGCTTGTGAATTGTTTTGATTAGATTTAATAGATTTGCATTATTCTCAATGGTGCTTGACTGCAAAAGTTCCTGCTTTGGTGCTAAGATGCTGTGGGTGGTCGTCAAGGCATTGCTAAGATGTTTTGAGTGGTTGCTAGGTGGATGCTTACTGGCCTGGGTCAAAACCGCCCTGTTCAAGCACTATATACATTCTGTTTCTTACATAGCGTCTCTCCTTCATTGTAGTCTGGTTACAAAAGTAATAGCATCACATATACATCTCTCCTCAACTACCCTTGCCTTTGCAAACACGACAGATAATCCCTTCTGTGCGTTCACAATTGGTTTATTATTGGATCTTTCTGTATCGTTTCCATGCTAACCTGGTCACAGTATATTAGTGTGAGGGAGCCGCAGTATGCGATCCTGTAATTCCTGGCCTCAGTATCTGTCTTGCCAGATGGCTGGTTGGTTTTACGGTGTATAGAAGAACCGATGCTGTACGTGTCGCGCTGGGGAGTCGAGCAGGGGACCAGACTGCATCACAGATGGCCGTGTCCGCTTGTGGCATTGGGGCCGGGTGAGGTAAGGAAGTGGAACCAGTGACAAACCCTGAAGACAGACAGAAGGTCAACTCATTATTACAGGCAAAAGCAGATCAGCTACGTTATTACTGAAGGTAATAATTCCTTTAAGAGCAAGTTTGTGTGTAAAATGAAACAGTCTAATAATGTCCTAGAGGTCTATTTAAAGCAGGGAATCCAACGGAGCACCTACATTTAGTTTGGTGATTTAATTAGCTCAAACCACTACTGTGAAATGAGTATTGTGTGAGTATCACTGATTGTGTTCTTGTATTTCTGCAGTATACTCTGTGTACTTGTGCACTGTGCACATATTCTGCAGATGTGTGCAGCATACAGTGTATACCAATGTTACTACAGTTTAGTTTTGTAGTGTACCCCCCAAAAATTGTCAGCACACAGGCACATTCTTTTTTGTAGCGGGGAGGTTTTGGGTCATGGAGGGTTTCCCTTAATTGATTTGATTGAGGACTGCTGGGGCTCACACTGACTTCTAAGTGCCCTAAATGGAGGGGAAAAACACATTAGTGGAATTTAGAGGTAAAATGGAGGGAACCTGGTTAACCCCCACACCAGCCACCAAATGATACTGCAAACTAGATATATCACATGCAACAGTTACATCTGTTACATCACAGGTAATCTGTTACATTTAGACTGTACAAGGCCAACAAATGAGCCAGAATCTGTTGCACAAGTTGAGGTTGTGATTTGTTTTGTTAACGCTGTACTGTTGGTTTGACTGAGGACGGAGAGTAGCTTGGTCAGGATGTAGTAGAGTTATCTTAAGTTTCCCTTTAGTTTCTCTATGAACATATTCTGATGAAATGAAAGGGAAATGAAAGGTTTCATTTGTCAGATAGAAATCTGAGGGAAAAGTACAGCAGATTGTGAAACCCTCACACACATTTCCTGCTGCATTCTCTGTCTATTAAGCAACCCATCATACGCTGTGCTAATTGGCTCTGCTTGTCTTCTGGCGATGTCACAGATAGAGAAATACATCTAATGAGAAATCTTGGTGTAGTAAGCAGATTCTTTTACCCATCTGGCTGCGCTGTGTGGTCCCATAGCCCGTTTGACGGCTGTCACAATATAATTTCAAGAACAATTCAACTAAAACTAAGACTAAAAGACTTTTTAATTTGAGATAAATGTTTTATTCAAAGAGTATGTTAATTCGCAGAAAAAACTGACTTATGGAATTATTGCGAATTCCATTTCACGTATAAACGCAGTCTAGCAGAACCAATCGACCACATGAGGCGTTAAATAACCCTGATGACTTCTCAATAGTTTCCTTTCTTCAGCTGTTTGTGAATGGACTGCTGAAAGTGTTAGCCCAACCATGTGCCGATTTCTCCTAACTGGAGAAATCCAGCTGCAGTCCCCGATGTTCGATCACCAAAAGTCAATCGAGAGCGATCGAAAGAGGACAGCAAAGGCGCGAGACAGTTACGACAGGCATCATTGGGTTGTAGACTGGAGTAAAGGTTGACTTCTGTTTTTTTAACAGCCAAGAATTTCCTCTCTACTCATGCCCAGACTACGTTGGCCTGAGGCCTCAATAAACAAGGATTGACTAGGAAATGGAATCCGTTAGTGTTGAAATGAGCTTTCTTTCTTTTCAGAATCTTCTCTTTCTTTATTGTGTCTTCTTGAGTTTCTTTCAATTCCTCCCTCGTTTTGTAGATATTATAACATGACGACCATTTTTTTTAGTCAGGCCACTCGTCATATAGGACTGAAGTTGGTTAATATCCTCTTCTCTGAGCTCCACGGATACAGTACAGAAGTAGACTTCATGAGCAGAATTCCATCCCGCTGGGTGGGTACATTCCCACTTGGCTTGTTCTTGACAAAACTTAGCAGGGAGGTAGAGCTGCCCTTCGTCCGCCAGATGTTTTTACTGGAGCTCAGTTGGAATGCCCTGAACCTCAGCCATGAAGCTCTGAATTGATCTCTGCAGGTAGTGTGTAAGATAGTGAGCTTAAATCTCTTCTGTTTGTACCAGATTGTGTCTCATTATAGACAGATCATAAGCATTGGATGGATAAGCATTTATATCACTTACATATATAAATGAGGATACACTTCCTCTATGTAAATCACTAAAGTAGATTCTTTGCCTACTGATATAGTCAATGTTGCATCCTTTGTTTCCACCATTTTATTTGTGTCCTTTTGTTATCCATTATGCCTGTTCCTAAGGTGTTTTTCAAGTGACAAAATCCTGTGAAATGTGTGTGTGAGTGTAAATCCTCACACTGTACATTGTACGAAAAGGTGAAAACTGTTTTTCCGGCCCATCAGCTCGCGTGCAGTAGCGTCAGCTGTGTAGATGGGGGCGTTTTCCCAGTAGTCTGTCCTGCAGGAAAACCCATGCTGTGATTCCTCATCCACACTGAAGCAGGTTAGCCGTGGAGCAGCAGATATGGGTCACAGTCATAAAGCAATTATCTCCTTTAAATGTTTTAATAATTAATTAAGGGAGTTCTCAGAGCGATTCTGATTTCCAACCTCACTTCCCTCAGGGTTCAAGTAAATGTTGGTTTCCACGGTAACGGGTTTGATTATGGAAATTGAGGAGAGCGAAGGCTTTGATAATGTTCTGTCAGATTGAGTTTATTTTTGAGCCACACACACACGCACGCACACACACACACACTTCCTCCTCTTCTTTTGTTCCATCGAGATGTTTACTTTGTCCTGACAGCTGCTCTGTAATGGGAGTGTGTCTCTTTTCATCAATTCAGCCTGATGTTCATTGGTGTAGATGTTGGCATGTCAACGTGGTTTCACTCATGTGCCTGGTTTTTCTCTTCCTCTTTCCCTCCACCTCTGCTCATCTAACTTACGCACTGTTTCCATTAGCGTCGTGGTTAAAGATCCTTGAGATGATTCTCACAGAGCAAATGGTCATAAATGAGTCTCTTCCTCATCAGTCTAATGACATTCGACATGTAATGGTGCCATAACGCTCCAGCAAAAGCTTACAAGCTTAAAGTAATTTTCCCCCTTCCCTTGATTTTCCACTTCCTGTAGGATTCCCAAGGTCATAGAAAACCTGAAAATAAAATTTGTGTTTTCTAGGTCTGGGAAAGTCAGTGAATCATAAGTCATAATTTCTGTAATGATGTGTTTGTAGGTGGAAAAGTGTGCAGAGATGTTGTTAAGTGTGCTAAACAACACATTGCTAGAACCTGTTTTGTCCTTATTTTTGTCCACCGCTCCTGAAACCATATCTCCTCCCCCCATATTTCCTGTTCCCCCTTTTCCTCAATAAGGAATGCATCTTTCATTTGAGGATTAGGCTTGGCATGTCTGGAACTAATAGAATCCACCCTGCTGAAATATATTATTAAATGATGGACGGACCAATTTGAGGGCCGTAAGCACTGCAGTGCATATGACAGAAAAAAACACATTCCTTTATCTTCACTACCACAGTTTTGGGCTCCGAGTTGACCTTGTACTACAGCTCAGGTGCTCAGGTGCAAGGTCTCACTCAGGCCAGCTGTTATTCTCATTCCCCCTGGAGTTTTAGACCAATTCCTCTTGCATTGTGAAACTGGCTGAAGTACTCCTCCCCTTTCCCTCTTCCTCTGTAGCAGGCTGCACAAAGTGACTTCCTGTTGAGTCCCTTTGGCTTCCTGTTTGCTCAGATGAATGGATGGTTTCCTCCAAGCTGCCTTCAGTGACGCAAACCGTGTGCGCCATCCATCCAGCCTCCTGGAAACAACTGCTCCCTTTCAGATTTGCTTTTTTTTTTATTGTGTCCCATAAATGTTGAAAAGACAATAGAGTGACTCAACGCTGCACAATGCACTTTTTACAAATGCGTGAATCTTCCTTGCAATTGTCTTACACCCCAGCTGTGAGACAAAAGCTGGCAGTAAAGAAAGCAATACACAGAGAAGGGAATTTGTGTACAGTGGCTCCGAACTGTATTTGAACACTTATTTTAAAGAAAGATTGCGCAAGCTAAATGGTTTGTTTATAGATAATGTGATTATCTACACTTGTGACTTAATACATTCACTAAAATTGTTAGTTTTCTCACTAAAGTTAGTTATCTGAAAGCTCTACTATTTTATGTTTGCAAATGTCACTTGGTTTAATACTTTGATATCTAACTTAATACATTCATTTATGTGTCACTGGAGTACACTGTATAGATCAGTCTGCTACCAAGGCAACCAGGTTCTAACAGTAATTGCTTTTCTAAATGTGTACCATCACATTTGTACTCCATTTTCATTATGCAAATCTGAGTTTAATGTGCTGTAATTTAAAAGAAGGTAATATTTAACTTTTTTATTTACATCCTTAAATTGGCTAAAAATATTTTCCTAGAATTCATTAAATAACACTGATATGAAACCATGCTCTGCATATTCAATTTGATTTTTCTGTCTGGTATGAATTTTTCAGTAAAATGTCTTTCCTCAGCGCTTTAAGTAATTTTTTTCTGGAAAAAAGCTTTAAGCGCTTTTTCCACAACCCACTGATATAAATTGCTGACACACTTTTCAGTTGAAACAGGGCCAGTCAGAACTTTACTGACAGATTGAAACTTAAGATGTTTATTATGTGTCTTGATAGGAACTTGAGGGTGGAAATATGCCAAAACAATAAACAGAGTCTATTTAGATGTCTTTAATTTATAATTGGCTGAATGCGTCAAGGCGTTTGCTCATGGCGAATACCTCAGACATCCACTTAACAACCTCGTGAGGATGACTAATGTGGTAACAACAGGCTAGCTGGGTTGTTTTTGCCTCGTTTTTGAATGCACAAGTTTAACCCCTCCTGTTCCCAAGCTAGAGTTGCCCTCAAACTCCTTTGAGATGTCTTAGTGGCACTATAGGCACTAATCTTACCCGCTTAGTCACCATGGCACCCCAACGTTCCAGAATTTAGATCGTGGTCACTGTTTTTAAGGACAGCAGTCTCGTTGTCTGCCTCCTGGTGATGTCCTGCTTGCTTTTAAAACTCTGGCAACCAGCCTGGAGTTTGGTGCCCTTGGTCAGGCCTTGTAATGAGATATGACAGATTTGGGGTGTGGTTTTTAGGGTAGCCGGCTGAGACGGTCTCTGGGAAACAAGCAAAGTGACAGCTGGGTAAGAAGGGGAGGAGGGCAGATTTGGCCTTGAAGAGGCTGTACCATCAGATTACAGTCCAGTGTACTGTTGACGTACACTGTTACACTGGGCATTAAACCTCAGTCTTATAAATCAGGGTATTGTAAAGGCTTAGTTCACCCGAAAATAAAAATGTTGTCATCATTTACTCACCTTTAGGATGTTCCAAACCCCATATCTTGCTTTCTTTTGTGGAACACAAAATGAGAAATGATTCAAAATATCATGACCACTTTTTCTCTTTAATGAAAGTGAATAGAACATTGAGGGTGAGTAAATGATAACAGATCTTTGTCTGGTATATGTTTGGTAGATGTTCGTCTTCCGAAGTTCCATGCTTCTCCTTTGTCAGCTCATGACAATGACAGCTCATCTGTCTTTTTGTTTCACTCCCACCTGCCCCTTCTGCCTCCAACTAACAGGCTGCAGAATCAATAATACATGGCTAATACTCTCACAGAGCACAAATCTCAGCAGGATGCTATGAGGATTGTTGTTCGGGGACGAGCAGGTATTACTCAGCCCTGTGTTTTGTTCTGTCTTATAATGAAGGCCCTGTCGCCTCTTTGTAGCACGCTGGTCACATGAAAAAGCAACATCTGTGTCGCCACGAACGGCATGCAGCAATGTAATTAGATCGTTACATAATGCTTGTTCAGCAAATGCACACTCGATGAGACAGCGGTCACTGCAGTCTGATTATACCGCAGTCTGATTTCTTTGATCACTTAATCTTTTATGTCGCCTTAATGTTTATGACAAGCTCCACTAATGCTTCTCAATCAGACACGGCCTATTTGAATCAAGGTCAGTTGACCTTGTTTTGTTAATTGAGCGGAAAGGCGAACTGTTTATTCTTCAGATGAATCGCTGAAGTAGTCAGAATTGCAGTTAGGTGGGAGTAGCAGTTAGGTGTGGCCACTGCAGCTAAATTGAAACCTTTTTCCTCTCTAGTGTATAATGTACCCAGCTAACAATTTTAGATTTTAAGAACGTTTCCCTAATGTTTACATACAGTAACAAAAAACGTTTAAAATGTTATTTTGAAATTCTAGGATTGTTCAAAACGTATAGTCTGCAAGAACGACTTTGAGAGAACTTTTAGAGAACATTAGCCAACATTCTGAGAACATACACCGTTAACTGGGTAGACAGCATCCAACAGGCGACCTGCTGACATGACTCACGTAAGAGGCTTTTCAAGATGAGTAAATAATTGATTTCTTAGTCGGATGACTCGTCAGGGTCTCGCCAGGATTTCGTGAGGGTCTCGAGCTGTCTGGGCTACTGTTAACCTCACATCTTATGTTACGATGTCTGGCCATTCACCATCTTTAAAAAGGCTTGCATTTCTTTAAATACTTCAATGATTTTATGTTACTATCTATTTTTTTAATAATTCAAAAGGTTCTAGCCACGAAGACACATTAGATTGGCACAAACATTTTTAGTCTTTATAGAACAGTCAAGAGAGACGTTGAATTTGATAAAGGGGGCAGGGGGGTCTGGTCATACCCCAGGCTGGGCTTGAACCTGGGTCCCCATGAGCAAACAGAGTTTGTATGACATGGTAAAACCCACCCAGCAAATACATTTTAAAAGAACTGTCACCCTGCTTAAGTAATACTATTTGTTTTCACCACAGTTACACAACAATGCATGATCATTTATGTATAGCCATTTAAGTTCATTGTTGACCAAGCATTCATACTTGTGTAGGGTATGCTTGTGGCCTAAGAGCCAAGTAAATGTTACAGGAACATACTGTACCCGTAAAGCTCTTTATTAATTTATAATTCATAGAGTGAATCTAAATGGCTTCCACCAGCCAGTGGAGCTCATGTGGAAATGCGATGGAGTATTTAAGATACGTGTAATATTTTTAGCTTTTCAAAGACATTGTGTGGATTACGTTTTTCTCGGCACTTCCCTCGGGGTATTTTTAACTGATTTTCCAGTGGACTCAAAATAGCCGCATAGCCGGACGATTGGTAGCACAGTATTTCTCAGACCCTGGAAGCATTTTATGAGCCTCTGGGACATACACAGAACATCTGACTTGAGTTTCAGTGTGAGTGTGGTTGAATTATACTGTGTTTCTGCTGTAGATGACATTGGCATAAAGGAAAGGGTCTCATCACTATCGGTTACCATCGGTTTAAATGATCTAGAGCTAATCTGTAATGATGTCTCAGTTTCTTGCCCCAGCCAACACAACTTTTACTCTGTTGGCGTCATGCCTCACTACCTCACCAAGTCACCTAAGGGTTGAAAGCCTTGACAGCTGTGAGTGGGTTTGGTTTTTGCATAGACATGCATAAACACAGACACTAGGGTTGGGCAAAATTCAGAAGAAAGGCTTTCCTGCCTTATTTTTCATGAGTTATTTGGCCACGCCCCACAGAGTATTGATTTAGAAGTTCATTCTAAATTCTACTTCCTTAAAGTTGAATGATAAATCTGCAATCTGTTTGCTACAGTAATTGAGACCGAATTTAAAAGACATCACCCTTTTTATTCAAAGACACCCATATGCACACAGGCAGTCCTTCTGTTTGTTTTTGTGTGTGTCCACATTTATCTCAATATAAATGATACAATTAGGTCATAATGGCATTTTTAAAACCACAAAGGCCCAGTTGGTTGATTGACCGCCCTGCGTCAGGGTGTCTTTGCGTGTTTAGATACACTTTGCCTTTTGCTAAAATTACAGGCTCCCCTTGAGATCTGAGGCATTACAATGCACCACTGACTCATTTCCTATCATCATAAATTATACGGAGAGAAGAAAATTACAGTGTCAGTGGTATTGACACATGTTGACAAAGCTTGCCGGCTAGCTATTTTAACAGACTGGGAATTCAAGGGCAGTCTCAAAGAGCTATGCTAAAAGTTGTGTATCACAATGATGTCATACGAAAAAAGCCATGTGTGGTTTCAGACCGTGTTCGGCACCAGTTTGTGAGTTTGTTGTGTTAGTGGCGACAGAGACACAGAGGCTGTGGAAATCCCACTTCTCTATGATGTCAGAGTGAAAGTGTGCTCTCAGCGCAAAAGCACAATACAGTCGGGACAGCTGGGTATCATAGCCCCGAGACTGTCGCACCCGAGCCTTTCCTCTCTTCTGTGCGCTGGGACAGGCAAAAACACATGGAGGCAAAAGTCATCAGGTTTCTCTACAGCAGGAAATGCAAAGGTATTTTGTATGTGAAGTTATTCCTCAGGCAGTGTTGTGGTTTGATCTCCTATACGGCTTTGTTTGATTCTTGTCACTTGGATAGCGATGCTGTTTTGACTGAACACTTTCACTTTGCTTCAATACATCAATTGAAATGGGATGTACACAGCTGTATGAAATAGTTTGTACCTATAGGTTCTGGTTTGTAGTCTTCCCACTTTGTATGAAGGCTTGTAAATGGCTTTGAGTCATTAAGCGCTCATGTTTAAATCATACAAACAAATGAGAGCAAATGAGATTGTTTTGTTGTAGCATGTCACGTTTTTTAATTGGAGCCTTTGTATGCAGGACAGGCAGCTCTGTCTGAGTTCCCAGGAGGTCAAGTAAACATCATAATTCAATATTTCAGTAGGCTGTCTGTATTGAGCGGAGTAAATTAATTTGGAAGCATGCTTGAGTGCTCGGTAGATGTCGGATGGGGAGAAAGAGGAAGAGATGCTGCAGAAAGCAGAAATAAAAAAGTGATAAGCTTGGCTAAAGTGTGTCTGTGTGTGTGCGCGCGCGCGCACACTTGTACATCTGTCTTTGTGAGGACCATTGTCACCATTTTGACAAATGTTCTCTCAAAGTTCTCTATTAATCAAAAAAGTTATCAAAGTTATCAAAAACTTTCTTGCTGTAACATGTAGTAGAATGTTTATGTCATATATCAAAAACATTATTCTTAAGTAGTTAAGGAGGTAATGTTTAAAAAATAATACAGAATTTAAAAATGTTTGAATAACTTTCTTATAACCAAGCAATAACGTTAATCCAAAGTCTAAAAAAATAAATTTTAAAAATAATCTTTTTAACGTTTTGTTATTTAATGTAAATGATATTTAATATGTAATTTATAATTGTTAGCTGGGAAAGAGAGTAAAGTAATAATATTTTACCGGTCTTCACTTTCTGACTCCAAAAGGGCTGTTAGAGGGTTAATACTTGGTTTTAGGGTTAAGGTAAGAATTAGGTTGAGGTAAGGTTTAGTGTAAGGGTTAGCGTTTTTGCACTTGGTATGGGAAGGTTAGGAGGTTGTAACAAATGTCCAAAACAAAAGTATTGTGTGTGTTATAGATGGACCTGATCTCCACTACACCACTTGCTTTGCAACCCATCATAATCTTAATCATAAACAATGCTCTTTATAAACACAATCTTGAGTCTGTCTTCTAAACCAGAGATGTCCAGATCATTGGATCTTACCTGGTTTAGCTTTAGAATCCACCACAGTCATTGTGAAACACAATTAATGTGTAATATAGGTATATAGGACTACAGTTTATATAGTTACATTCATCAATCTTAAAATGAACTGCAGACCTGTAACACACTGTATTTGGTGTGAATGAATGGATTGGTGAATAATGATCATTGTTTGGAGTAGCTAGGCTGCCAGAGAATTCCTCAGTGCAGTATATATTAAATTGTGAAATAATGATGCAGGCTTTTTTGAGTCCAAGTGTGGTCAAGTTTGTGATGTTGTTATGAATGGCCGTTCATTATGTATGGATGACAAAGCTTATCTGGACCAGTGAACTTGTACATGCTTTATTACCAAAACATTATGACATAGCAATCATATCTCAACTTGCAAAATATAGAAGTACTATATTTGAACTTGGCGATGATAGTGGCAGGTTTTATACAAGTTTCAATAAATGTACAACATTAAAAAATGATTTAAAACACTTTTATGGATTAACTTTATTTGATGTGTTGTAATAACCTGCTGTCTTTTCTCTGACTGTGATTGGCAGAGATTCGAGCCCAGCTGGTGGAGCAGCTCAAGTGTTTGGACCAGCAGTGTGAGCTGCGTGTGCAACTCCTGCAGGACCTGCAAGACTTCTTCCGCAAGAAGGCAGAGATCGAGATGGACTACTCGCGCAACCTCGAGAAGCTGGCCGAGAGGTTCCTGGCCAAGACGCGCTACACGAAAGACCCTCAATTCAAGTAAGAGAAGATTGGAGGGTTGTATAGCGTAACACTGTGCTTACTGTGAGTGGTTTAGCCCATGCAGTGTAGTGTAGAGATTCATGGTTACACCTAGTCACCCTTTTAAAAATCTATATGTTTATTCATGCTGATGATTACACAAGCTGGTTTTTCAGTGAAAGTTACTTTAACCTTGTGTAAACTTTCAGTGAGGTCATAAGATATCAGTGTGATATCAGCATCAATTGTTGCTGTTCAAAGTAAAGATGTGCAAAATATCTCGTTTTCAGAACCGACTATTCTAAAATGAGCAGTCGATTAGTCTGAACCCGATCGGGTGCGCTTTTTTAAGGGTTGATATTATGCCTTCCAGTGTTTAAAAAACAAAACAGACTAGAACAGATACATAACTCTAGAAACACTTTTATAATTGGAAAACTAGTTTTGACTTGACACGCCATCTTAAAAACATAAAGCTCATAGTGGGGTGCACAGAAACTCATAAAGTTGATGATTCATACCCTAAAAAAGTGTTTAATGGCTTTTCATAAAATTACATATTTTAGCCTGTAGGTGTAAACAAGGTCTCCTTGTTTGTCATTGTTCGGGATGAGCCAGTTCTCAGATACTGGGTGTACAGTGGGCCTTTCACAAGACCCTGCTGTTATATAAGAGCCTTTGTCTCATATCTCTGATGAGATAGCTGTAGGGATTCTGATATGGAATAATATCAAGTCTTTGGTTCCGCTCCTGTGACCCACATTTGATCCTGATATTGTAGCAGTTAAGAGTTATTAGCTGTACTACAGCGAAACAGCTGGTGTAATCTTAAACATGTTGAAATGGTTGTTACTCTAAATTTCACAATACAATTTAACATTGTTTAATTTCCTAAACTGGCTGGTGGTATTTTGACTGATTACAATTATTAGCGTGTAATATTGATTTTAAATGGACGTTTATTCCAAATAAGACAGTCTTCTGTTGTATCAAGCAGTCTTGATATTGTTTTTAAATATGGGGCTCAACTTTGAACAGGTTTCCCAGGTTTTTATTTTAAAGTTCGGTTGCCTGAAATAGCATGCAGCAGTTATGTTCGCTGGAAACCACAGTTGGACCTGATATTAAAAGAGCATTAAAAACAGAAATTAAATGAATGTAGGTTTATGGATTAAAGGACTTAAGGATGATGCCCTTTCAATCATTGAGACAGAGAAAGGGGAAACAGAAAGTAGCTTTATTGCCTTAGTAATTAGGTTAAATTATTTGCCTTAATAAAAATGGAATTCTCTATTACTCCGGAAAAGCAAAAAGTTTTCCAACCAATAAAACTCAAAATAAAACATAAATGCTACTTACAGTAGCATTTATGAGGTAAGTAGCATTTATGAGGTGATTTTTAACTATTAACGGTCCGTGTTTGTGATAAAACACTGTTGACTCCTCTGTCATCATCTCTGTGCTTGCTTTGACAATATGTTGGACTGGATTTAACTGTACACTTGTTTTTCCGTGTGATTTTGTCAGTTGGCACAGGTTTCAATCTGACAGTTTCGCCACAGGCATTGTTTTGACAGTGGGGGATATCCGATGCTTGAACTTTTCATTTCATTATTTCAAGCTTCTTTCATTTTTCACCTTTACACTTTCTGTTCTGTGTCTATGTGTATCTGTTTTCTCCTTCCCTTTTGAGGTCTTTTTCTTCTCACTCAACTCTGGAAGCTTCATGCCTGGGAAAGTCAACATGTGGCTTTATCAGCTTCCTCAAGTAATCAATAATTAGTACACAGGATTTTTTGTGAAATCTCTGTGCTCTTTCAGATCACTGTGCCTATGAGAGTCTTGTGCCCTCTGAGCTTGAGGGAGGCTCTAGGCTTAGGTGGAGGTCTGTATAATATACAGTGGGACTGGGGGAAAAGTACGTATAGTACTGTGCAAAAGTCTTGGGCCATCATCAACTTTCCCAGCTAACAGGAAATGTTCTCAGAACATTGACTAATATTCTCTAAAAGTTCTCCCAAAGTTATCAAAAGTGTTCTTGCTCTAATGTTAGCAAAGTGTTTTTAACGTTATATCATATATATAAAAAACGTTATTCTTAAGTTGTTGGTGGAACGTTGTCAAAATGTTTCCGAATTAAAAAAGATTGAATAACGTTCTTGTAACCAAACTGTAACATTAATACAACGTCTAAACAATTGGATATTCTGAACATTCCTAGATTGTTCAAAATAACATTTTTAATGTTTTTCATGTTTACAACCTAAAATTGCTATTTGGGTCGTTTAGTAGTTTTAATGACCATCCACGTTTATTTTCGATCTTCTGTCTATTAAGACACAAATCGAATAAACAAAATATGCGCACAAAATAAAAAAAAGGCTTCTTTAGGCGAAAGTCAGTGTTAGGTGTGACCTCCACTTTTGTTTTGAAGTAAATCTCTCCAAGTATTGCTTTGTCCGGCTTCAAGTTTTGGATGTACCTTTCCATAGATGAATCTACTGCGCCTCAGGAATCCAGTTCCAACATCTGCATGTTTAACAGGCAAAAGCAACATCTGGGATGTTGATGCTGCATCGGAATGTGAGGTATTTTCCGGCCCCTCTCCTTCTGTATAACATGGCTGTCCGGAATGCTGCGTTCCACAGGCCCCCGTGTCTGAAAGGGCATCTATGAGGAAAGATTCTTGGAGACCTCTAAAAAAACTGGTTGTGTTCCTACAGTGGCCTTGTGTTCTGCTAGTCAAAGGTCGAATGGGTTTAACTCATCTATGTGTGGTATGATAGTGTGCGTCATTTGCTCTGATGATGAGGAACTCTGCTATGAAAGAACTGTGGTTGCAAACACGTGACTTGAAGTGATAACACACCGTGACACTGACCTCATTTCAAGCATGCCTGATTTCTCACAAATGGACCGAGTTGATACAAAGAAGCAACAGAAACTTGACCACAAGGTCTGGACTCATGACAAACAAGAAATATGGTGATTACACTGGTGCCACAGAGCAGCGATGATGTGTCACATGCTTATTGGTCCCTTCTGGTGGTCCAAGATTAGCAAGAGTACAAACTTTTCTCCTTTTTGAACAGGTCAAGGGGAAGAGATTGTGGACAGCTGAGGTTTCGTCATTTCAAACTTTCTGAAGTCATTTTATGTCTTTCCACTTTTAAATGTCTTGGATTTTACCAGTGCTCTCAAATTCCTTCTTTCCTTGGCTAGTAAACTTTGCCCACATGAGACCTTGATATTTATGTATTTTAATTTTGCTCATTGTGCGGTATGTAGTGTCACGATAACAGCCTTTCCATCTGAAGAGCTCAGGGTGAGCTGGACTAGAGGAAGTGAGTCTGTCTGGTCTGGTCTGGTTTGTACGTCTGTACTTGTGTGTGCGCGTGTGATGGTGAGAGAAAGCAAGCAAGACAAGTTTCATTTCCTCTCCATTTTGACTTGGTTGGTTGATGTTTTTCCAGTCGTGTCTGGACAGAAACCAGGGCCTTGTAAAACATTTCTCACCAGAGTGAAAAATCCCCCTCAACACCTCTTCTCATGTACCTTTAAAAACAAGACACAGAGGGAGTGAATCCCTCATTCATTGCAATTTTTCTCCTGTCGTTGTTCTCCTTTTTTTCCCCAGACCTCACACTTTGCTTGTGTAATTATATCATATACATTCCTTCAGTCCAAGGGAAATGTCAAGAATTCCTACATATTCTTCATCTCTCAGAATTCCTCACATGCCGTTATGTCACATCTCTGGTGCATGTCACCTAGGAATAAAGCTCTTTCTTTGCGATTCTTTGGTGAAAGACCGGCTCTGTCTGTAGTGACCTTGCTGTTAATTGGCCAATTCCTCAGCTCATGTGACCTCAGCTTTTCACAGCCTTCTACAAATGACCCGGAGCTCCCCCGTTTGAATGCCCGTTAAAAAGCCTTTCCATCAGCCAAGGGACCATGCTAATCTCATCAACATCTCTTTGTTAGTTCCCCAAGAGGAATTGTGTCTCTCGTGGGACTCTGTCTTATGTGCTTAAGCACGTGTTTTGCTTCTTTGCATATGAAAAAGTAAATTAGTATGTTTGGGAGATACAGGATGTTCCTCAGGGTTGTTTTTGTCCATATTAAGTTGTTGGATTCCATTAATGTTCAATTCTGCGTGCGTTCCACTTTCACACACAGTGTTCTGTGTTCCAAAGTTCTACAGAATGCACACGTACACTTGAACACCGTTCCTGAAGTCTTATTCCATTATTTAAGCTCAGTGTTCTGTTTATTACTCGCGAGAGGTGTTAGCACATTATTTGGTGTGCCAAAAAATGTGCTGAAACCTCCCATTACTGTACAGACCTCCACGGCTTCTCATCTCACATAGCTTTGTGGCTTTACCGTCACACACTCACCTTCCATGAACTTTCGTTGTGCAATACTTTTTACTTCACTTTTTGCTACATGCTCAAACCAGTTTCATACGTGGTTGTTGTTGCTTTATACCAACATGTTGTGTGATTGCCGTGCCAGCAGTCTCATTCCTCACTTTTCTTCAGCCGTATCTTCCGAACATCCAAATGCAATTATTTCTGCTACACGTCTTTACTGTGCTTGTTTAAATAGGAGGGAAAATCTGTGTGAGTGGGTCGCTGGAGGGAAACAGTGGGGGTGGTTTAAGCTCCAGAACATGTTTTGACTATGCTGAAATAGTTTGAATGGACTGTGGCCGTCAGGTTTTCGCTCATATGAGACTTTTAAACCTCAAACATTATTTATCTTGTTCTTCCTGACAAGCAAAAAGACTTTATTTGGCATCTCAACGTATTTGGTTTGCTAGTGTAACTTTATTGCTTAATGCTAAATCAGTTAATGCTACAGATCCAAAAGCTCTCTTGCTGTCTATGGTCGACATAGGCAGCTACTTTCTTAGGTCATCATCAAAAGGGTTCCACTAAGCGTGCTCACTGTATCGGGGAAAGCCCAATGTTATAATTCTGTTCCGTAAATTTAAGATATGACACGGAGCTTATCGCAATGCATTCTGGGATGGTCTTCTACACAAAGGATAGATGTTGCTTTAAATTTAGCTGTTTGGAACACCCTTCGGGGCAGCCAGTGAGGTTATTTGACGGTCAATGCTCATTACTAGCATGTACATATGAGCACTGCCAAAACAGCCCAAGCAAGCACACAGCCTGTACCACCAAGTCAACAGTCTGTAAAATGATTAAAATCCAATTCTGAAAATGTTTATGGCCTTGTTGTAAAAGACTATTTGGGTTATCTGATGACAAAAAACGTAAAAAAAATGTTAAATCTCATCATCAAAAAAAGAATTGCATGGGCCAGAATGAAGTGATATGCGTTCTGTCCTGTTCACCGCGCTGACAGATGTTGAGAAGAGGAACAGGTTGTGATGCATGTCCGCAGAGCCCCCTGCTGAGCTCTGAACGAGGGCTGATTTTCCTTCTCTTTGAAGTCGTAGGGAGGGGCGTCTCGTCTGGAAGTGTTGTCTGCGGGCAGATCAAGAGGGAATGCAGATCTGTCCTGTGCGGAGCGGCAGAGGCCCCGCAGAGCGATATGATTAATCCAATGCACTCTTCAACATCGAAGACAGTGTCATACAAGTGTTACATCTGTACAAGAGTATCAGATGGGCGTCATTACCCAGAGCTAGACTAATGTAATGATACATTCACTAGTGCTTCGTTTCATCCCATAATCTGTAGCTGTTAATGACATGATGCCCAAATATAAAAATGTCGATGAATTTGCCTCACCAAACAGAATTAGATGTTGCAGATGATGTTAAAGTCCTCATGAATGTTTTTCCGAGAATGTTCCTTGTTATCTGGAAATTCACATGCACAAGTGCTTGATTTCACACCAAGATGGATTTTTTTTACCTTAATTAATATCTTGCTTTACCAACAAGATTTTAAATGGATTTAAAATTGCTGTTTACTATTGGCTACATTAAATCGTGGCCTGTTGCTATTTAGGAAGGATGGGCACCATGATTGCAACAAAGGGAAAAAAAACAGTGTCCACCCAGTTAATACCCCTATAAATAATGAGGCTGTTTATTTCAATAGAATGAAATGCATTGTGGGACGTGCAGTGTTGCCTGTATTGATTTTTATGATCCAGGCAGGTTTAACTGTCTCTCATTGTGCCTGTTTAATCCTCTCATGGAAGTGCTTTAAAAAATCGCACTGTTTCTGAACTTAGAAAGCAACATATTAGTCCTTGTAGGTCATGAGTTGTTTAACATTGTTTAACACAAATCTACATGTCTGGATGATACTGATTGATAAGGGTGTTGGTTGTTTGGGTAGACATGATAAATAACGGTTGGATGGTTTTAGTTGTCACAGATGTTCAGCGCTGGAGTTAACAGCCGTGCTACGATAATGGGCCCCTTTCGTGAACATTATATCTGTAAAAATTACGTCTTTATTATCTCAGTTATTTCTCCTAGACAACAATACGATTTAATGTACAGCAAATGGAAACTTACGCTTAAGTGTCTCAGATATTTCTCCTGAGAATTTGATCCAGACATCTCACAAATGTCTTCATGAGAGTTGCAATTTGCAATTTTTGAGAGTTTGCAATTAAGTCAATATTACTTAGTAAATATTACTCAATATTACTTAAGATTTCAGTATGAGCTCAAACAGTTTTAATATCAAATTTACTCAAATCCAGATTATATTATCTACGATCTACATTTGTTTTATAGCAATATACACTTTCATGTTTTTTAACAATTGTCTCATTGGTTTCAAACTGAGCTTTGAAAAAGCAACCTGTGAGAAACAACATTTTCAGGTACAGCCTGATTCCCTGTTCCTGATTCTTCCCTCTCATTGGTGCCTTGATGAGGAGAATCTCTGACAGACATTTCAGACTGTGTAGTCAGAGGAAACATCAGGTTCCGCCCCACCCATTTAGAAGCATTTTAGCAGCAGGGCATGAGCCCCACCTCAGTGTCTTCTGCAGGACCCTCAGCATCAGCTGTCCCCTCTGGCACGCACACACCACCTCATCCATGTCTATAGCATATGCCTTGTGTAATGCAGGGCTTTGCAGAATTCCTTTTTGGCATGACGTCTGTCACTGTATAGCCTTTGAGTGACTATACTGTAATTCCACACAGAGGGCACAGGGTTTATCAGTACAGATTTGTACACATGTATACTGATTTAACCAATGTTGCATGTGTTGCATGTGTTGAAGCTATGGACTCATACAGACTTTAACATCAAGGGCAGATTCCTGATCAGAGCAGTTGGAGGTTTTTGAGTGATTTGTCTATACTGATAATGTGCATGTGTCACGCCTCATTTTCTTCAGAGTATCATCTGATTATCTGCTTTTGGCGGTGATAGACGTGCAGAAGCGAGTCGATTATTTAAGATGAGCTTATCACATCCCTGTGTTTTTGCAGTACAGAGGCCTGATATTTTGGCTTTATTTTCTAAATTATCCATAAATGATCCATATCGGTGAGCTGTGATGTGTTGCTCTTACAACGCGTTGATTGTTATTATATAAATATTGAAACCTCTGTAAAACAGAAATAGTTTTTAATTAATATATCTTGAATTTTATTTGTAATTTTTTTATCCAATTAAAGCGGGGGTTTTCCTGTATCTTCTAAACTGAACCACATTTTGTGAGATTTAACATAATAAAAAAGCTTTGGCTGTGGGGTAAGAAAAACAAACTTCAAACAATCTTTTGCTTCTCAAGAGTCTTGTTTTAAATAGTTTTATTGAAACTCAAGACAACATACTGATTAAAGAATCACGTTTAGCAGTGGCAGAGCGTCATTTATTAAAAAATCATAATGGATGTCAGAAAATATGTGTTCCCTGCATTAGGTATACATAATAAGCAGTTGTAAAGTCATATACACAAGATGTATACAGAATTTCAGCTGATCCTGCTGTTCTTTTCTTCTGTTATAACACCTGTGCTTGCTCTTTGCTCTTCTCTACAGGAAGGAGCAGAACATCTTGTCTCCAGTCAACTGCTGGAACCTTCTGTTAGCTCAGGTGAAGAGAGAGAGTCGTGACCACGCCACTCTCAGTGATCTCTACCTCAACAACATCATACCACGCTTCGCCCAGATCAGTGAGGACTCAGGACGCCTCTTCAAGAAGGTGAGATTAGTCTCAACACACCAGTCAGTTTCTCTGTTAAAACCTTTTCATTTACAGCTGCCTGCACGATGATGTTAAGTTCAGCTAGTCATTTTTCTCCATCTGTTACACAATCGTGTCATTTTTAAAGGAATAAAACCAAAGAAATCTCAGTCTGTGAAACCTCATATTTGAGTTTATGTGCTAACGTGCTGCTTTATGCGTGTGTATTGCATAAATATGTTCCTTTACAGTTGCTGATTACAGTAGGTGATCATTTTTAGCTGATCATAGTTTTTGACATTGAGACTATTCAGATCTGTAAAGTAAGATCTTTGTTAAGCTTGCTAGATCATTGTATGCTGTCAGTCACGTTTGCTTAGGTGTAATTGAGGGATATGAGAGAAATTTCAGCTTTTGGTGTCACATTCCCTTTGGCCTGTCTAGACTAGTTAGACAAGCAGGAATTCTCACTATCTTATAGAGATTCTGAAACAAGTGCGTTCCAGTCTTTACATTTCCTGTCTTCTGGTCAAGTTATCCAGGTGATTCCTGCTAACAGATTCAGTTTACAGATGTCAAATCTTGGAGAAGGTCAAATCTACCTGGTTGCAGCTTAACATAGTGAGTTTTACTGTTAGCATTGTCTTGGTACCAAAATACCAATAGCTTTGACATTTCTGCTTGTGCTTGTCAGAAATTTACTGTGAGTTTTGATCCAATTTTGAGGTAACAAAATTGCTGTACTTCATACGAGAGAAACGCCAAAATCTGAGCAGCATTTTCCTTGCAAATCAAGAGGGAGTAAGTGCTCGCATCAAAGCGTTTATATATATTTTTTGTTCGCTAGCAGCAAGAGTTCTCAGACCCCAATCAGCACCTCTTTCTCTCTCGCTGTGTCTCTGTCAGTTTCTCAGTTCTCATGAGAGAGTTGAGCCTCCTTATAAACATTCCTCTCAACACTCTCTCTCTCTCTATGCTGTAGTCTACCTCTCTCGGCCCGCCATGGTGTAGAAATAACTGTCTTCGGTTATTATATCGGCTGGCTGCTCTCTGGAGGCTTTCCGGGGACTCACTGAAGTCTGTGCAATTGGACTTACCCCACATCCCGGAGCCCCAGTCTCACACCTGTCTTAAAAGCCCTGCGACACGCTGGAGAAATTCAGCACTCTAAATGCAAATAGAATCAGGGGAGCCGTGTCCGGAGGAGGTTTAAGACTTTATTGAACCATAACTGCACAGACACAACACAAGAAAACGCTCGGAGAAACAGAGAAAGCCCAGCTAACAATTTTAGGTTGTAACAATGTTTTCCTGATGTTTCCAAAAATGTTAAAACGTTCTAGAAACATATTTAGACATTGTATTAACGTTATCGTCTGGCTATCAGAAAGATTTTCAAACTTTTTAATTCTGTAACATAAATGTTCTACCAAAATTTGAGAGTAATGTTTTTGAGACATGGTATATAACGTTAATAAAATGTTCTAACTAAATTACTGAGAACTTTTAGAGGATGTTAGCCAATGTTCTGAGAACGTACCCTGTTAGCTGTGGTAGAGCAAAACATTTCGGCAACACTGACACAGACAAAAGTGTTACTTTTAATAAAACTCTTAAAGGGGAAGTGTGCCATTTCTGTATCACTACCGACACATTTTTTTGTTTATGAGTTAAATTAATTTTGTGCTTTGTAATTGTAATAAATTTTTCGGTACAATAGTCTGAGACATTAGCTGACATTTGGTCTCCGCATAACCAACAAACATTGTTCATGTCATGGACAATTTTGAATGCATTTTTCGGCACAAACAAAATGTCTGTCCCCTCCAAACTTATTTTTGGTTGCATGCTAGCTTTTACATAGCACTGTGTCAGATTTAAAATCACGACAAAGAGGATCCATCGATTCAGCCGGTTGTCCTCATTGTTTAGGGGAATCAAAGGATTAAATGCTGTTCAGAGCAGCAGAGGTGTGATTAGACGAACAGTCCACTGTCATATGACTGATGTCTGGTGCCAGTAAACCAGTCCCTCTTCAACACACCAACACCCCAAAGTGATGTGCAAGCCTTTGTGTTTTAGGACAGATTTGTGCCGAACCAAAACCATTTCCTGCTAAGATCACAGACAATCCAGTGATCGTTTTTCATTTAGCGAGTGCAACTCTTCATTAGGGCTTGTAAATCCGTGTCCGCCCACCACAGTGTCTCTCCCCTGTTGCCCGATAGATTTATAGAGCTCTTCTTGGAAGATCAATAGTTTACACCCATTGCTCAGCCATTGTGTGTGTGTGTGTGTGTGTTTGGAGCGTATCAGAGAGCAGATGGAGGAAAGGCATTTCTGCCTGCTCTGACCACACTCCTGAATCCATCTCACCACTGCAGTGCTATGCTGCTCGGAAGGGAAGTGTTATATGTGTCATTAAATGATGGAGCAAAGACTTGTGGAAGGAAAAATGGCAAGAATTTGCTCAGACCCAACAATCCTAACAGCAGGACGAATAAATCAGACCAAACACTCTTCTCAAAACTGATTTGAAGCTAGTCACAATGTTAAGCTGACTATTTGTCCAACAACCAACTGATTAGTGAGGTTGACTATGTGTCATGTTTGTGTAGTAATGTACTATTAATGAAATCTCAGATTTGTATGATTATTTATGTAGATTTTGTAGTTATGTTATGTAAAGCACAGGTGTTGTGCTGAAGTGCTTCTGGATAGTTTGTACACTTTATATATTTTAGAGAAGAGAAGGATGAAGAAGAATAGGAGGGAAACAGTGTGCTTGTTATTTTTAAATATTATGAAATGCAGATTAATGTCTGCATGAAATGGAAGTTGCATCTGTCTTTTTGTCCCTATGGTGATGCATATTCGAGTGAAACAGCTTCAGGAATAAAATAACAAAATAATGTAGGACAGGACTTTTTGGGAACTGATTGGACCATTGGAAGTTGGAGGGATAGAAACTGCCTGGCCATTGGACAGTCAATATAGCCCCGCCCCCCCCGCACTGAGACATACATCATCAAGAGATGCCGTTTTGTGGGGGAGGGGAGGTTAAAGTTTTTGATTAAGGATTACGAAGGCACATGAATTAAAAAAATAATGACGTGCACAGATAAATAATTTATAATAAGCACTGCAATAGTTCATAAAAATATGAAAAATAAATTTTGATTTCATGATGACTTTAATAATAAATAACTTAAATCTATGCTGTGACTTTAAACTGGAAGTCAGCATGTGTTCAGAACATATATTGAATCAAGTTTGTCTTATTGATCATCTCCAGGCAGCCCAAGCATTTCTCATGTTCTGGTACATTCTTACTCATTAGTCAGTTCACTACCTTTAGATTAAACCCATCATGGATCTTTTCCCCATGGAATACCATGAGATGCCTTTCCACAGCCCAACCATTCATCTCAGTGTTCAGAGGGTTAAAAATGAGCTCCGCTCTCCTCGCCTCTGCCAACAGGAAGAGAGCTGTGTGACTGTACTGTTTGTGAAGCCGCTCAGCAATTTCCCTTCTTTAAGCTCCTTCACACACTTCCATGTCAGTCTGTTTGACATTTCTGTCATATATTCCCCATCTCTTCGAAGATTTCCGCCAGCTCTCCTCCTCAGGAATTCAGGACCTAATTGACATTAGTCCAAAAACAGCAAAAAAAGGTCATTTTAAAGCTTCCCTCAGACCTTCAAAAAACAGAAGAACCCACAAAAATGTCAATGAGTGGAAAAGGGATGCAGTGGCTGTATGAAAGCTCTTTGTGAATGCTAGACTTCTCTTTGGCTAGGTCTCAAGTTATCAGCCCACAGAGATTGACGTTGGAGAGACATTCAGGGTTTTGGCGCTTTATGTTCATGTCATGCTGTGCCATCGTTCCTGAGCTTCCCCTTACAAGACACAAGATCCACCAGAACTGCAAACCACCATTTCCATTTCAGAAAAACCCACACCAGGCTTCTCTATTCCACAGGTTCTGAGAGGAAGTCTCATCAAATCTAAGAGTAATGCTCTCCAACTTCAGTTCGGCTGCAGAAGTTCACTGTAAATTGGAAATGAAATGTAATGCTTTACATTGTCTACCCACATCAGTTTTCTTCTATAACAGCCCTCAGGTTCTGACAGAAATATAAACCGTACAGTAGACACAAGCACACATCAGTGATGGGGTCAGCTAACCTTACTGTAATTAGAGAAGCTATTTTTTAAGCTACATGACACAATGCTACATTGTGTGCTTTTATGTCATTGTATTACACTCATTTACTGATGAATTTGACTCTTTACTTCGCATTTTACATTATATTTTTATTAAAATTATATTAGGTATAGGTATTAAAATACCTAGTCAAGTGCTGTCATTCGTTTACTGTTTCTGATAAATTGATGTTCCTATCTTTATTGCTTATATTTGGTGTAAATGTATTTATTTAAGTCTATCGCTGTCACCTTAATTGAGATTTTATATTGCAAATTAAATTACCTTTTAATAATTGTATTGTGTAGTTATTTATACTTACTTTCTGTGTAGTACCAAACCAAATTTCAAAAATAATCACTGGGAATTATAACAGGATAGGGAAAAGTATTGAAACATTCCAAACAATTACACACATGACCTTTAAATGTATTGCACTATAAGTACACTTCCCAATGCTAGTGCACAAACATGTCATGTGTAAAATGAATGTATGAAATAACCGTGTGCAGTGTGTTCCAGTATAATCAGATGAGCTGGGCAGGAGTATAGATTGCATTGGATGTGTGTGAGGTTGGCTGGGCTGACCTCCATTACTGCGGAGGCAGGTGGATGTCCCATCAGTCTGTGAAAGTGACAGCCTCAGGGCTCACAACCCAAGATAGCTCCACCTCTGCCCTTATGAAGGATAGTTAGCTGGGGCAGCGCTGGAACTGCCTGCCAAGTGATGGAGTACAGGGCACTACTGCTAATCAAAATCTACCCTATTATCTACTCTCTCTCAAATGTTTCTCTCTCTCTGCTTCCAGAGTAAAGAGGTGGGCCTCCAGTTGCAGGAGGATTTGATGAAGGTCCTCAACGAGTTGTACACGGTAAGTGCCAACCACAAACCCCCGTTCTAACACAACAACTTCATTCTCAGCCCTAATGGCAGTAAATGTGAGGCGATCGTCTTTCCGCAGCGCCTGCAGCTTTTCAAGGCTTTATTATCTTGTTGTGCCACTTTCTATCGCAAACTTCAAAGGGAGAGCGTAGGTGCACAATGTTCTTTCTCTCTGTCTCTCACACACACACACACACACTCTCCCTCGATCTGTCTGGATCCTCGTATCATCCTCCTGTTGCTCTAAGGGATTGGGAACTTCTGCCCCAGTCCAGTGGTTATTGGTCTCTTGTGGTTGTAGTCCAATCAGTGTGTTTGAGGCATGGGGTTGACTATAGTTTATTACTTCTCTTCTTGTCGAAAACATTTTGTGATGTATTATTCACGGCCTGTGCTGTGTGTGTGTGTTTGTGTGTGTGTGTGTGTGTGTGTATGCACGCTTTTGTTAGAGGGTGTGTCTTTACAGTCTGGCCTCAGATTTCTAGTTTGAAAGGGGTTCTGCAGAACCATTAAATTGCCTCTAAATATTTATGTGCGATGAAATAGATGTGTTTGTGTTTCAGCAAGGTAATGTTATAGCAGACAATAGGTGTAATTGTTTTGTCAGACAGGCGCGTGTATGCAGGTTGTGAATGATAGTAATTACAGACATCAGTCAACAATGAATCTAACATGCTGGCACACAACTGGCTGCTCATGGCCTACCTGAGAGTCTACAAGCAGAGATATCACTTTAGCATTGTCAGCGAGGAGCACTGCAGTGTATGTGTGCAGTCAAATACTAATGATGCTCTTCTGATGGTAATGAAGAGTAACAGGTGTGGGTTAGAAGTGCAGACCCCTGTCCCTACCGTTACACACTCTAGTTTTCATTTTACTCCTATCCCATTAAAAAAAGAAGTATACCAGAACAGGCGACAGAATTGTACTTGTGTTGCTGTAGAATATGGTTCAAATGATGGCGTCCAACTTCTTGCATGTCACAATTGTAATAAATGTTTTGCATTTGTTTGAAATAAGGAGAAAATAATGTAACGTGGTTGCAAACGAAATGTGGTAAATGTTGGTAATTAAAATAAGTTTTTAATAAAAAAAATACTAAGATAAACTGAATATTAACAGATTAACAAGATTTGAGCAATGTTGTGTTATTTTATTTTTGGATATAATCAAAAATGTTAAGGCGTTTAAGATGGAAGAGTCCAAAATCCCCAAACTCTAAAAAAACCAAATTATAGCTCGGTGGGCACTAATGCTTTTAAAACAGAAATGGGACACCACAGTTTACCCTTTTTATGTAGAGTTTCTTATAGCGAATCCTTTCGGTGTTTATATTCTAGAAATCAACCTTTAATAGCAGTTAACCTATTTTAACCCTCAGTGACAGCTTGATTAATGTTTTATAGACTTCTCAGAGTTTCCGCAATACCGCAGTGACCTGTGTTCCTAGCAGTGCAGAATTTAGCAACAGCGCATGGAAATTCGGGGCTGATTCGCTGGATCCAAAGTCATGTGATTATCCTGCTGTAATAGAGACTGCATCAGTGCAGTTTTCTGATGCACTGCAGGGTTGCTCGCTACTCTCCTGCCTTTAATTAGCCGCGTGCCGCTCACAGCTAAATAATCCCAATGATTTGGGGCCTTTCGTATTTACTGGGGGAAGAAGTTAAATTGGTAATGGCCTTTGTAATTCTGCACATATTTCTGTACTCCTTGTTCTTGTGGGGGAGAGAGACATAGTTTGGGGTTTTCAGGGTGGGGCATTTGGGACTGAAATGCGGTAGGAGGAGATCTTGCGATGCTGGCTTACTTTGAATGGCAACTGGATTCCCCCCCGTGTGCATGCACACATGGTCTCCTGGGAAATGACTGTAGCCTATTTCAATAGCCTATAAAAGCAGGCAAATCCTTTAATTAAAGAGTTAAGGATGATGAAAATAAACCTGGAACCATTTCTGGTGACATCTGCGCTTTTTATGAAGAAAGGGAGGAATGAATGGAAAAGCTGAGGGTGATTATCTCGGCACTTTGGATCCCGATGGATCCAGCATTGTTCCTCAAGACACCAACAGTGGCTTAAAAGTGTAAAAAACAACATGACACTTCTTTGAACTTTACAAGAGCATGGAAGGCATTGAAATTTGCCAAAAACCTCTAGTAAATGTTTCCTATTAATGATGATATTGCAGAGAGCTGAGATTATTATATACGTCATGGAGGCTGACAGTCTCATAAAAGCCAAGAGAAAATAGACTCCATTAACTTTCTGTCTTATAGACAGAGACTGATGCTGTAGTTTGGTATCATCTCTCTGGTCTTGGCAGCAAGCTTGATTGGAAACACAAGAGTGGCGTCACTCCGTGTCGTTCCTTTCAGAGACAAAAGGACCTTGGAATGAGATTTTCCTTTAGTCCCATTTCCAAATTTAGCATCTGCTAAATGCTACTGTACAGAAACGTAGTGGCCTCTTCCATTCTTTTGGCGATGGACCCACGTTGAGCGTAATTGGAAACTCTGGGTTTCTGATATAGAGTAAAACTGTTTTTTAAATAGGTCATATCATACGATTCATTTTATCATGTTTTTCCTGAAGCCCTAAGATTTTGTTTTGGTTCTTGTTTGTTTGCACTAAAACAGTAGTTTTGCAGTTTCCTGTTACAATCATTAGGATTAAAGGAAAAGTTCATCCATGAATGAAAATTATCCTATAATTTACTCACCCTCAAGCCATCCTAGGTGTACTTGACTTTCTATTTCCAGCCGAACACAGTCAGAGTTATATTAAATATCTTGGCAATATTTTGACAGTTTCGATATAATGTTTTTGTAGCTGTGCCTTTAAGACTTTGCATAGACTTTGCATATGAAATGGGATACATACTGTTGGATGATGTGTATCTTTATGTGTTTTTCTCTTTTATTATGTGAATGGATGGGGTAATGCTTGCCGTAGGTTTCTTCCGGGTAAAGCAGCCCCACTGGAACTGTGGCCCTTATGATGGAAACCTATAGTGTAGCAGTCGTGTACTTTCCCCCTCCCTCCCCAAACACATCGAACAAAACAGGCAAATCTGTTTTGCCCTGCATGCCTGACTGGGAGTATAAACGATCTGTGCAAATGATTTTGGAGCGTAGCAATTTCTCTGAGCGCTTAGGAGTTTTTTTATTTGTGAATAACTGTGTGCTATTAAGGCTGAGAGGTCATCGGTTCGAGTGTTTTCCTGTTTCAGCCCTGTTCTCGCCCGTAATCTTTCCATGCCAGCAGCGTTCGCGAGTACGTCCACCTGTAAAGATTCTGGGGCAATTTAAACAAACCAACTAGACACGAATGCCAAAACAGTTTGAGGCATGCTGAAAAATACTCGTACCCCAAAATCTAATTATGTTCTCCGGATGAACGAAATTCATGCAGCTTTTCATAACTGAATTGTTTTACTGCCATTGAATTTCTCTGCCTATGCAGAGTTCAAGTCCTCGCATTCAAAACGGCATACGTTAGTTTGGCTACCATTTGTCTTTTATATCCTGTCAATTTGCAAGCGATGTAGTGCTGTTTGCTCAGACAAAATAGTATGTACATATATATATATATTGGTTGCTGTGGTAACGACTTACGTCAGCATGATGGCAAGAGACTTAAATGGGCCGTTGTCGATAAATGCGGAAATTTGAAAATTGTTGATGTGCTTTTGCCGTTTACAGTAAAAATAACTAAACGTCTTTGGCTTCAGAGACACCCACAAATAAATGAGATTTTTGCTGCCTGTATGGACTCAAGTCTTTAAGCATTACACGTTGGTTATACCTTCATCCTTATTTACCATCTTCTTCCTCACTCCACAGGTGATGAAGACCTATCACATGTACAACATGGACAGCATCAATGCGGAGAGCAAGCTGAAGGATGCGGAGAAACAGGAGGAGAAGCAGATGAGCCGCAGCGTCCGACACGAGGACAGGCAGACCCCTCGCTCGCCCGACTCCCTCACCAACATCAAGATCGAGGAGAAACACGTGCGCCGCAGCTCCGTCAAGAAGATCGAGAAGATGAAGGAGAAGGTGAGAATAAGAGAGAGAAGAGTAAGACTGGATGACGAGATCCGAGGGAACGTGTACGAAGAGAGAACAGAATGCAAACCAAATCCAGTTACCATAGTTACACATTAATTCCTATGAGGAAAACGGAGCAATATCGAATAAATGTGTAATTGTGTTGTGTTGCACTTCAAACAAAGCCAAAACACAGAGCCATTTTCTTCGTCTGCCAATTGAAAACAAAGAAAAAATATGCATAGCGTGGTTTAGTGTTAAAATACATTTATTTATTTGTATACTGAACCACAGTGTGTCTGTCACCCATTGCTGACTATATATCTGTGGGGTGAGAAAAGAGTTAATGGAATAAGAGATCATAGCGGAGAGTTTCTTGGACAGTTGAGGCAGAAAATGTGGAGGAAAGGTGAACGTGGGCTGAGGAAGAATGAACAGATGGAGATTTCAGGGAAGTGGAGAAGGTGATTGAAAAAGGAGTTGAGAGGGAGAGAGAGAGAAGCATAAAAAGAGCACCAGTGAGGTGGAGAGAGCTACAGCGCATGTCCTCACTGCCAGATGGTGTTGAGGTTCTCATACCAGATCCTGGACAACTTTAATGACCTGCTGATATTACCCATACTGGTTTATCAGTGTCACGTTTAGATATAAAGCATCAGCTAAATAAGATACATTACTGCTTATTGCACTGCTTTATAGTATGCTTGATTCTGATTGGTCAATCATGACATTCCATACGGTTTGTATCTATTTGTTTATTCGTTTATTTAATTGGTACCCATTAAATATACAAAATGATGTCAGTCGGTCAAAACAACACAAAGCCCTTCAGGGGGATATGGGTCGTACTGTACATTATCCTTTACATAATTCTCTGGTACATTACAAATTACAAATGCCCATTGTTGCAGTGCTTGGTTAATATAATGATTCGGCGAACTGTCGTATTTCTGAGATTCCACTCAGCAAATTCCAGCAATGCCCAATTCGGCATGGTCATAGTAAACTTCTTAGCACTAAACAGCCGTTTAAAAAACGAATCAAATGCATGTGTCTGTCCGAACAGTGTACACTGTGTTGAGAATGTCATCTGATGATGTAATTAGATGACATAAGTTCAGGGGTCACGGATTAGCATGTCTGAGCCAGATACTGCTGTCAATTCTTGTCTTTGTTCTTCTGGAAACCTCTGGTTACCATCTCAGTCCAGCAACACCAGCTGACAGAATGACAGATGTTGTCATCACTGGGTTGGTCCACCAGGGCCATCTCTGTTTCAACAAGGCCAACAGCAGCTCCTCTATGTGGGATCCACTAGACAGAGCTTGTGGTTACTCCCTGCTGCCCATTGACTGAGAGAAGCTTGTAATGTTTGTGTTTGTAGTAGCAGGTCTAACGTTTAAAATGAGCTTTAAAATAAGTTCCCTCTCAGTTCTCTCCTTCTCTCTCTCCCATTGTTTGTCTTTTTCATCCTGATTTCATGTTTCATTTTCAGCGGCAAGCGAAATACACTGAGAACAAGCTGAAGGCTATCAAGGCCAGGAACGAGTATCTTCTGGCACTGGAGGCCACCAACAACTGCGTCTTCAAATACTACATCCATGATTTGTCTGACCTCATAGACGTAAGTCCACCTTTATCACATCAATACAGCTTCAAAGATCTCTTGTTTTCATTCTTATTTGTTTTCCGAAGCTTATTTGTTTTTGAACAGACCATTTGTTTCAGTTGTACTGGTATAAAGTAATGCGTTTACAACTACTTTAAAATGACTTTTATATTTCTCCCTAAAAGGCTCTTGGTATCTCAGTTCTGCACTAATCACATTTTTCACTTACTGAGAAACAGCAAATATTTTCATAGTTTTTATTTGATTTCTATGTTTAGTTATGCTCATATTAAGTTGATCCAAGGATTATTATACAAAAAGTAGGGTTGTATTGTCCCATAATGTCCCAATGTCTTCATAGAGAATTTTAGCTATCGCCTTATGTAATAAAACCCATTGACAGTGTGGTGTGTCCTGCCTCATTAGGAACCTGCAGGTAGAGCTCCAGCAGCCCCTGGCTGAGCTCCGCGAGGGGGCCCACTTGTCCCATTTTATCAGCATCAGAGTCCTTCTAACAAGGCGCCCACAAAGTGGTCTGATCTCCTTCTCGTATTACTCCCATTTGCTGCACACTGGGGCCCGCGCAGCAGAGCCACTGCAGCTGCAAATAGGAATGATTGATTTACTTTGAGTAGTCTTTCATTTTAAGCAAAGTGTGGAAGTGAAACTGTCAAATCGTGTGTGTTAATAGACAAAATGGGCGAGTTGGTTTCTTTCTGCCTCCCTGTGGAGATTTGGGTGTGTTCTGCATGTTTTAATTGGACGGCTTTGTTCTCAGAAATGATTCTGTTTGAATTTGATAAAAATACAGAATCCTCGGGTGTATTGTGTCAGGAAATATTATGATGTCTCTGGATTTGAATATTAAAATCACTCAGGCCCAGGTGGGACCAACAAACTTTAACTACACTTTTTGGCCTGATTTTGGGCTCTTCTGAATTATGGTACAATATGGTATATTGTGCTTCCTTATTGCTTATTGCAAATGTTTCCTGTAGCTCAATTGGTAGAGCATTGTGCTTGCAACACAGAGGTTGTGGGTTCGACTCCCAACTTGAACGTGTTGCAAGTTGCTTTGGATAAAAGCGTCTGCTAAATGCATAAATGTAAAAAATAATGTAAAATGTGAATTTTAGACTCAACGGCCCAAAATACCAACTAAATTCCCGTATTCTTTCTCTCAGTGCTGTGACCTGGGCTACCATTCCAGCCTAAACCGTGCACTGCGTACCTACCTCTCAGCCGAGTTCAACGTAGAGGCTTCCAAGCACAGTGGCCTGGAGACCATCGAGAATGCTGCGGAGAACCTGGAGGCCAATGCAGACAAACAGAGACTCATGGAGACCTACAACAACGTCTTCTGCCCTCCAATGCGCTTTGATTTCCAGTCTCACATGGGAGATACGGTCAGTTTGTGTGGCGAGTTATCATTATGATTGATCATGGCATGAAGCTGGCAACATTTTCTAATGGAATATGCAATGATGGTAATTATTTTCATGCCCCAAGCAATGTACCAACTGCTGAGTCTAAATGTTGGTAAATGAGGGCGCACGAACATACTGACATGCAAATGATTGCTGCTTTACTGGTGCCAATAAAATTGCAATGCATTGATTTTTTTTATGTTAAAACATCAATAAATCAGCTTCACTAAATACCGATCAGTATTCTTACACAATGATCGGTGTTGCTTCTCAGAAGATGCTGTTGATACTCTTGCAAGACAAACTCAGTCACCTCCAGAGCAGAGAGTCATTTCTCAGTCTGATCACACACAGTCACACAGTGATAGACGTGCCGTTGTTTCAGTTCTGTGTTATAGTGTGTTGACATTATGTCGGTAACCATAAACACCTGTGCCACCAGTAGAGTGTGGATGGGGGCAAGAGAAGCACAACACTCAAAGTGTGAGAAAACAGTCCATGAGGGGAGCACTGTTAAGCTGGATGATGCAGTTTGGTCGGCTTTTCTTGACTTTTATTAAAAACTTTTAATAAAATTGGTCAAATTAAGCATTTTTTAAGATCGATTTTTTGATAGATTTAAAAAAAAGAAAAGAGAAAGAAGAAAATCAGAAGTCTGCAGAGCTCTGTAACAGACGCAGATGCAGTTATTATAAACTATAAGGTAGCAGCTGTCAAATGTGAGATGAGATGATCTGCCTTACAAAGCAGTTTTAAAGTGGCCAATACCTGTGTGCATTTTTTTCTATGAAATCAATGAAAATTATTATCTGCCATGCTAAACTTTGTGCTGCTGTTTTGTTTAAATTTTTTTGCATAGTTTTGTTTTTGCAAAACCACATTCCTTGCATCAGGGGGCTCAGATGTTTGTGTGTGTGTGTGTGTGTGTGTTGAGCAGAGCAGCTGGTTTTCTCCGATGCATATGTGCCCTGTTGTGTGTTCAGCCCTCAGGGAGAGGGTGGACCACAGCGGGCCAGATGTTCTTCAGCTGTCAGGGGCAAAAGAGAGAGAGTGTGAAAGGGAGCAAATAAGAAAGACAGAAGGGGCAGATAGAGGCTAGTTGAGGTCATGTTTTTTCTCCTGTCTAAGTTTGTAAATTCAGCTGGAGCACATGGGGCTCAATCGTTGTGATCCCTGCTGAAGATAGTTCAGCTTCGGTTCTTCTTCGTTCCTTTGGTGAAGATCTGAAGCTCTCTGCTCTCTTTCTCCGCTCAGGTGGGACACTTGTGTGCCCAGCTGCCTGTGCAGGGTGAGCTGATCCAGAGATGCCAGCAGCTACAGTCCAGATTGTCTACACTGACCATAGAGAATGAAGAGGTGATGCTGATGAAAACATACTCGTTTGACACACTGTCATAATCAAACATGTATATTTACATACTGTACAAGCATGCATATGTATACAGATACGTTTACACATATATGCTCATTGAGATTCATAAGTGATTGTGTGTTCTGCATCTATTCTCATTACTTCGCACACATTCAGTCTTTTGTGTAAACATGTCTCATCTCATCTGTCAAATGTTCTTCAAACACTTTCACTCAAAGCTACACGAGCACACACACACATAAATCAGATGACCTTTTTTCATTTTATGAGCACTGTTTCAAATCAAATCAAAGACAGAATTGGAGGTAACAGGTTCAGACTATATAAATATTGCTGTCATCTTTACACATAAGCTCGGCAGATTTTCGAACATTTGGAACAGCCGCTATAAAATACAGCACACCCCCGCACCTTGTGTTTTCATTTATTAAAAATTTTGTCAAATTTGATCAGGAAAAATGTCTCTGTCTTTCCTGTTTATTTTCTTATTCCTAAAACACTGTTCTATCAGTCGCAGACTCTGATTGGCTGGAACATTGCCAACATGTATGAACTATCATAGTCATGCTCTGTCCCCCCCCGCCTCTCTCCAGGTGAAGAAGACAATGGAGGCCACTCTGCAAACCATCCAGGACATGGTGACCATCGAGGACTTCGATGTGACTGACTGCTTCCATCACAGTAACTCGATGGAGTCCGTCAAGTCCACCGTGTCTGAATCTTTCATGAGCAAACCCAGCCTGGCCAAGAGACGGGCCAACCAGCAGGAGACTGAGCAGTTCTACTTCACGGTAAATGAGCTGGAGAAGATCAGTTGAACCTGGGGTCAGAGAGTTGAAGAGGGTGTGGTGGATGAAGGGTGGAAAGAGAGAGAGAGAGATAAGAGATTGAATGTTTGAGATACAGCTTAATGTCCTTTCTTCTGTATCGGGGCCTTTTGAGAAACCTTTGAGTGAGAAGACAGCAATTAGAGAAGATTGCAGGACTGTTGCAATTGACTGCTGTTTATTGATCTGTTCTTGTTTGTTGACGGCTGAAACGGCATTACATGTTGTAATTCCTGAAAATAACATCACAGCAGTTTGTTCTCCAGACAGAAAACCTTTGGCGTTAATGGTGCTTGCTAAGGCTAGAACTGATATCTCTGGACTTTTGATCTGGTCAAGTTAGCAACCACCAAGCAGTGCCCTAGCAACCATCCAGAACACCCTATCAAATGCATACCAGTTTGCTAACAGACACCCACAACCCCTTGGTAGCTGCATAGCAACACCCTGGTAACCACTCAGAATCGTGGTAACGAGTTTTTAATTCAACTAACTTCTTCTAAAGGTGAAAATGTAATCTTGTTACATGTTTGTAAAAAATGTATTTGTACTTACTTTTGGACACTAGACATATATAATAGGTATTATGTTCTGCAGGAGATGAATTTCCATTCACTCTGACCCAATAGTGGACAGAATGATCAATGGAAGCCCAGAACTGTATTGATTAGCTGGAGGGGGTTTTTGTCTCTGTTGTTGACATTATATGATGTTATGCAGGCAGCCTATTAATTCGATCAGATTATAACCTGCTGCATTCGTCCCCATCCATCTTCTTTCTGTCTGTTACTCTATATATACTTTTCATTTCTGTTTGTCTCCTCTGCCAAAAGCAGCAGTGCATGGCTGCATGCCCTGGCCCTTCTTTCTGTGTCTGCATTACTGTTGTGCTGGTACGGCTGTGATATATGATGGATGAAATTGTAAGCATCTGTCCACCCCAGCTCCCTCATTCCCCGTGCAGTTCAGGTTTCTCTCCATCCATCTCTTGACCCTCTAACTGTCGCTCTGTTGTCAGATTTCCATCAGGTCAGGGTTTCTGCCCCCGAAAGAGCCATAAGCTATTAGAGCGCATATATCCAGGGCCGCCGGATCGGGTGGAGATGAAGTTAATGTTTACGCCAACAAGATGTATAGTCTCAACACAACACAGCAAATTGAAAGGGGCGGAGGAAGGACTTTTTTTGCCACGGTTGAGAAAAAAGCTTAAGATTGATCGTACCATTATTTTTATAACCAACCATGTGAAATGTTTCTGCTGTGTTTTGTTCTTGTAAGCTGTGACACTTTCTGTTGTCTGTTTCAGAAACTGAAGGAGTTTCTTGAGGGCAGGAATCTCATCACCAAGCTCCAGGCTAAACATGATCTGATCGAGAAGACTCTAGGAGAAAGTGAGTTATCTTACCCTGGAGTGACTTGTGATGTGTTTGTGGGATCCTTAGAGTTAATGGCCAAAATTGTCCCTAGAAGTTAAAACCTAACAAATGCTCAGTTGACATCCTCACTGGATTGTTAAGTAAATGTGAGTGTGTGTTGTTATTTTTTGGCCATTGTGAGAACCATATCCAGCGGTCCCCACAAGAGAAACTGATTATTAAACATACTAAAAGATGCTTATTTGAAAAATGTAAAAATGCTAAAAGTTTTCTGTGAGGGTTAGGGAATAGTATATACAGTTTGTAAAGTAAAAAAGTCATTACGTCTATGGAAACTCCCCACAAAGCATAGAAATCTAATGTGTGTGTGTACAAAATGCTCCCCAAGAGTTAACTGCGTCTAACAAAACCAAATAAAGTTCAAAATATAAAGTAAATAACCAAATGTAATTTCATTCTAAGAATGTAATGTTTTTATTTTAGTAATAGAAAAAATGTGTTTGTTGTAAACGTGTGTTTGTGAGAGGGGGTTGTAGTGCCAGGCAGAGAAAGGACTGCGTAAACTGTGTGTGTGTGTGTGTGTGTGTGTTAGCTTGAGGATGGTACTGATGTCATCAGTCTGTGGTCATCAGAGCATGAAGCTTCAACATCACAGTGTAGCTCTGTACTGCTGTCTTTTGGGTCCTAGCATGAACTTCTCCACTCACACTGGCAGATATGAGGGTGGTGGAGGTCAAAGTTCATACAGACTGCTAGATGACTGAGTGGGAATTGAGAACAGTGTGAGTAAGTGTGTGTGTGTGTGTGTGAGAGAGAGAAAGCAGAGAACACAACTGGGATTTTCTTTTGCTGTCTAACACACCTCCCACATTTCATTCTTTGTGACTGAACTGTCAGCCAATCAGATTAGACTCCATCAGTGAACAGGAAGTGAAGCACAGAGAATCTGACTGATAACACAGATTATGGTATGAGGTGATAATTACGTGTGTTATAATTCTGAGGAGAAAGTTTAAGTGTTAATTACTGTATTACATGATAACTAGCGCTAACTGTAAGTGACCCTGCTAAAAAGAATACAAATGTAAGCTTTAAGTTTTACACAATAATGAAACATCCAAATATGAAAATAAATAAAGCAGAAACCTCAACAAACTATTTAGTACATTAAAGAGCACCTGGATGTATTTTTGTGTTAATTTGGTCAATGTACTCATTGAGTAAATGTGTTGGAACACAGTTTCAGTTATTCACAAGCACTGTTACTCATTTTACCCAAAATGGAAATTATTTTAACACCAGAATTCCTCAGTAAATCTGTCCCGCAGTGGGAGATGGTGTCGCTGCTGTTACTGAAGAATCTGACAGAATGTCTCAGCACAGACACAAGGCAGAGGAAGACTGAGGAAATTAAATGAGTTTGGATAATTAGCTGTTTGATGTGTGACGCATGTTTGGCATGTACCTCACTGCGCTCCGCTGAGTTCTACTGCGTGTGCTGTTGTCTTTCAGTTTCAGGAAACTAGCACACCATGATGTCATTGAATTGTTTCCTCTCCATGCACGTGTGTGTTCGGAAGGGAATGTAACAGGGGACGCTGGGTCATTCCTGTTATGCAGTACTTTTTTAGCTGTGTAACTTGAATATATGTCCGTGAAATGTTTCTTTAAAAGGATATACCAGCTTTTTATAAAATGCTCTGATGACGTTTAGGTACTTTCATTTTGTCAATTGTAAATGATTAACACAATGGGAAATAAATAAATGGAATTAAAGTTAGCCTTAGCTCAACATATTATGCTAATTTCTTATTATTATTTACATTTAATTATAACAGGATTGAATGTTTAAGAGTGGGACAAAAAGACAAAAAGCAATACCACATAAGTCGAAGAAAATCATGCTACTTTCCGCTGTTTGTGCTATTGTTTTGCCCTTGAATATGATGTCGCTTCCAGGAAAATGATGTCATTAAGAAACGAGCTTTTCGTAATGAAACTGAAATTTAATTGAAAAAACATACAACACGATAAAACCATTTAAAACAATATTGACAAGACTTCTCAGGAAAGAATGATAATAAACACCTAATATTTAATTAATTGCCAGGTGTTTGTGTTTGTTTAGTGCATAGCACCCGGAACACAGCAACATCTGCTTAAACCGAAATACCAACATTGCTTCAAATTGTAAATGGAATATTTATATCCAATACATTTAGGCATGTATGATGGGGCATAAAAATGAACTGTATTGCATACTAAGAATAACTCTGCTGGGGTCACATCCCACAGGAAGGTTGTGTGCAACAGTGTTGAACTCCCAGAGGAAACAGGGCAGCGTTTCTATCCAGCTGTGGCCATTTCCTCACACATCCAGCTTCCTTCTAACAGATTTGTTCTTGTTTTTCTTTTTCTTCTCTGATTCTTTCTCTCTTCAGGTCAAAAGACTGACTACTGCCTCGCCAGGTGAGAGCCGTGAGAACCACATTTGACAAACCCAAAGACGACGCACGGAGAACTTATAAACAAAGCCTTAAATTAGCACACATGCAGATGTGTCAGGGTCATTTATAGACGAAACGTCTAGACATATTCATCTTTAATTCACATCTGCTGAGTTATTTATTAAGGGGGGGAGGGGTGGGGTGACTGTTTAGTTGTAATGCTGCCTGGACCTCTGGGAACAGACCTCCAAACTAGTTTATAGAATAGACACAAATAACAAATATAATGACAGGCTCTGTGTGTTTGTGTGAGTTTAAGGCCAGTGTATTAAAATAGTACCCTTCACTGGAGGCTAATTTCTGCTGGTCTAATGGCCGCAGGCGGTTTGTGGATTGAGTACAGAGGAAAATTAGAGCAGTTTGAGGGGAAAATGATCCATCGTAATGACAGGGCTTTCTCTCTCTCTCTCTCTCTCTCTCTCTCTCTCTCTCTCTCTCCCCATAAGCGGTCGTAGGAACTCTACAGTGCGGAAACAGGTAATTACCGGCTCTCACAGAGACAGCTGTGTTTGTATGATTGTGTGTACATTTGCATGCAGTCTCTTATCGTGAACCTGTACGTGTGTTCGTTTCTATGCATGTCTCTTGGAGATAATTGTTTGGAAGTATGTTGATCAGTTGCGTCTCTCACAGCTCTGTAACTTGTATTTTCTGGCCAGTATTTACAGTGTTCAGTCACTTTCCTGGCACTGCCACCCTGCAATCATTTTGCACATAGCAGTGGAATAAATTTGCAAACTAAGCCGTCGGGATAAATTTAGCATGCCCGTCCTTCCACCTAAACCCTAGAGGGTTTTATACCACCCTGCAGGAGGAACGGGGCACTGACCCAGCATGATGACCCACTGCATTCCCTCCTTAGACCACCCCAATGTTCACATCGCCCTCTAGTGATGAATCGTGAAAAATAACATGCTCCCTATTGGATAATGTACCACCTAAAAATCTATATTCTGTGATTAGATGTCAAAGGATTTGAAAATCAAAAGATTAATTGATAAATTTCACAAATGTTGGTCGCTTGCCTCCCTCATATACACTGTGTGTATATGATTAACTAAAGAACCATAATAACAGCAGGGCTGTATGTGTTAGTCTCATCTTAACTGGTTTCTATAAGCATGACCTCGGCACTGTTAAGTTCAGGCTCGACGTGGCCCAAATTCCGCTTGGCTTAGCCATTTCCTGTTCACCCAAATAAACAAAAGGAAGCTGTGGAGAGAAGCTGTCTCCTAGCAACCGTTGCCCCATTCCCCTGTGGCTTAAACTGTGCTGTTTTCTCATCCCTCCAAATTCTGTCTGATGCCTGCCTCCCTTTGCAAATATTATTATTATACGAGTCCTGTGCAGAGAAACAGAGACCCTTGTTCAGTAAGGTTTCCTGTGCTGCAAAATGTCTAGGGACGTTTCCACCCCCCCAATGATTCCACCAGACCTGCATATTTCCTTTTTTTGCCTCTCCTAGGAGTCCAGCCAAATCATTCCCCTCATGGTGGAGAGTTGTATTCGCTTCATCAGTCGACACGGTGAGCCTCTCCCTCTCCCCCTTTCTCTGTTTCTCTCTCTTTCCCATTCTCTCTTTCTGTCTCTCTATTTTTTTGTCTCTGGTCTTGCAGAAATGAACAGAATGTTCTATTTTGTTTCATTCATTTCTGTACCAGTTGTACTTTTTTTTTTTTAAACCCTGACCCATGTGTCTTACAGATTTCTGTTTTTGCTGTGGTGATTCCCTCATATTTGGTCCTAAATGCATGCTAAACACATTTTATTACGTTTTTTTATTACTATAAAATGATTTGATTCTGATTGGTCAGTAGCCATGGTTTATTGATAACTAGGGGTTAAACGGCTAAGCACTGTCCGCTTACCTTAATGATTAAATCTACAAACAGTCATTTGTGAATGTGTATTTTTAAATAACATATTGTCATATAAACAAACTGGTTAGTAAATGAGTCAAGAATACAGTAACCACTCAGTGAATAATGTTTTGACTAATAACTTGTGAGGCTTTTTGACTGATTTATTCAAAGAACTGTCTCCTAAGAGCCATTCATCTGTGAATCTTGTTGTTCGTCTACTATGAAGCACAAAATCAGAAACTAGAGAAAACTAGCAGGAGACTTTCTGTCTGTTCTATATGTTCGTGATGTCATGTGTGTGTCGGTACAGGTCTGCATCACGAGGGTATATTCAGGGTGTCTGGCTCTCAGGTGGAAGTCAATGACATAAAGAATGCCTTCGAGAGAGGTGAGTCACTCTGAACTGATGTGCTTTCTGTGTTATTGTCTCCCCTCTGTTCCAAATCAAAGCATCAGCCTGCATCATTGAAGGACTCAGGTATTGTCCTCTGCATGTATTCTGATGACCATCTCTGTCTTTGTGTCTCAGGTGAGGATCCGCTGGCAGGGGACCAGAATGATCACGACATGGACTCTATCGCTGGAGTTTTAAAGCTCTATTTCAGAGGCTTGGAGCACGCCCTCTTTCCTAAGGAAGTCTTCCATGATCTCATGTCCTGTGTCTGTGAGTGTCCACTGTAGTTCGTACACCCACGCTGCACGTATTTCCAACCAGGCTTACCAGACAATGGAGGAGTTTTATTCCTAAATGAACTCATTTCTTTTGTCGATGTTGTTTTTATAGCCATGGAGAACCTCCAGGACAGAGCAGTCCACATTCGAAAAGTCCTGCTGTCGCTTCCCAGCAGCACTCTGGTGATCATGAGATACTTGTTCGCCTTCCTCAACCAGTGAGTGCCGTTTATCAAAGCTCATCTGGAAAGGTTTTTTCTGTTGGGCAGTGCTGCATGTTTTCCACTGAAGTCATTCTGTTCTTTTGTTTGTCTTTTGATTTTGACTTCAGAGCATATCTCACCTCCACAAGAGCCGTTCAAGTGATATTTTGTCCAAAAATAAACGTTCTGTCAATGTTTAGTTTTCTGTGTTGTTCCGATGTTTTTTCCTAAAGGTGAATCTTTTTTATACCACAAAAGTGAAAGGGGGTGGATGCTGTTAAATGCAAAAAAACAGAGAAAAGAGAACAAAACAGTGCCAGCCCTTACACCTTGTTTTTTGTTATATATTCTTTCTTATTTAAAAATATATTTTTGAAATGATTCTTCAGCAGTGCTTCTAAACCACTGGGGGCCTCAACAAACTTCAAAGGGGGCCTCAAGATGCCTTCGATAATCATTTAAAATAAGACAAAACAATCATTAAAACAACTAAAAATCAAAATATTTTATAGTGTTTGTTTATTTTTATAATGAATACACATCTTTTTTTATTATGCTAAGTTTTAGAATATTTTATTGGGTAGACATTGTGAGCTGGGGGGCCCTTGAAGTCAACAAGGTTGAGGTTCACTGTTGTAAAGCCATGCAGTAGTTTGCAATTATAAATTCATGAGCTTCACTGCAGTTCTCAAATCTCATTTGCACGTTTAGTTCAAACATGATAAAGACATGTTGCGGAAGGTTTAACTTCAGTAATGCCAAATCCCATTGGTTGTTGCGTTTTTTCATGTAACCAATGGCGTTGCAGCTACAGAGCTACAGTGTGAGACTGGAAACATTTATTCCTATAAATCAGTCTTATTTTCCAGTGGTTTACAATAGTTAACCTCCCTGTCCACAAAGAGCTGTATGTTTTTAAACTTATCATTTTACAATACCATTTTTACTACAAATGTAAATACCCCCTTCCCCAAAAGAGAGGATTGGCCGAAGCCCAACTTCAGCTGAGGGCTACAGCACTGAACCTCTTGGAACAATTTCCTCCGTATCACTGCCACCCCGTCTCTCACTTTTTTCCACCCTGTGGTCCTTTTGAAAGACCCTCCAGACCACAACACGATCTTAGCTTCTACTCGAGCCTGCTGGTGTGCACACAGGCGTGTCTGGTTTTCCCAAACCGACTGAACCTGCGCCAGCTCTCGTATCACAGCCAGGAAGGGGAAGCGAGTGTGAGACAGAGTGTGTTGAGGTATGTTGTTGCCATCAAGACCCTATTAGTGCTCCCATGCCAGACGTCTGTAGTCCTCACTGAATGGCCTCTCTGTTTGCTGTATGGCCGATAGATCTTTCCTCCACTATTAAAGTCAACTGAGGTGCCAGAATGGGTCTCTGAAGAACTGCTGTGCTCACTAATTCATTCTGGCCAATCGTGCATGAGGTCCAGAGGTTTATAGAGTACATACTTAGAAATATATGGGGATATGAGGAGATCTTTGCATTGTGAGCTTAAGTTGATTGTAGAGACCATTGGTGCCAATAGGTGTAGGCTTACTATGCTTTTGAGAAAAGCAGCCCAAAACAGAAGGGAAGGGAAAGGAAAGGAGGAGGGGAGGATGAGAGGGGTGGAAGGAAGGAGAAGAAAGAAAGGTAATTGGAGACCCTCTCTGCAGTTGTATCTGTCTGGGAAGGACAGATCTCATAAATTTGGTTTGGAGTCTCTCCATGTTGAAGTTTATGAGACCCAACTGCTTTTACCCCTCACCCCCCTCACCTTCCCATCATCCACCACAAATAAGAATATATTTCCCTGCTTTATGGGCACATCAGAGTCCTCTGTAAGCAGATGGAATGGGCATCCTGTGGAGTGAGATCAGTTAAATGTGTGTAACTGTCTTGGCCCGACAAACACATATATGAGGGCAGGCAGCTTTAGGCTCATGATAGATGAGCTGTCGTAAGGAAATGTAGGTAGAGACTCGGTCTGGAACTCAATCTGCTTTTCACATTAGTGCAGTGGGAACTGGTCTATGAGAAGTATGATCAGAGGTCATTTTGAATACATTTATGGATAGTAAGACTATTTTTTTTTAAACCTTTATGACTTTTAGAGGGGAATTCATTTAGAAGGAAATTGCACCACTTTTCTACACTTGCTTGTTTTGTCTTCCAATTCGCTAAAGGAATGATACAAGTCGTGTTACAGCACAAACGCCCACAAAATCTGCACGCTGCAATTCCATGTACATTTTGCATGCCAATTCTGAGTGTTGTGAAGGATGCAGGAGACTCCAGTGATCTGACACACTTCATTGGGATTGTACAGCATCACTCCATCACTACGATCCAGCCAACTGGATATATGCCCAGTTATAATGCAGCTTTCCCTTGTTTGATCAATATTTTATGTTTACATACATCATACATTTTTTCATTTAGCAGACCCTTTTATCCAAAGTGACTTACAGTGCATTCAAGGAATACATTTTGTCAGTACATGTGTTCCCTGGGAATCGAACCCACAACCTTTGCGCCAACGGAATGCTGTAGCAGTGATCTAAATATTTAATGAATATTTGACAATATTAAATGAATACATCCTGCCCTAATTCATAGGAAATCTACACAATCATCTTTTGTAAATGAAATTCTATTTACCACCTGCTAAAAGTGGCACATTAAGTGACACAGGAAAATAGCCCTAAATCTGGCAAACACAGTCAATAATGCACTTAATTTAGCATTAAGCATACATTAAGTGCCTGGTTAAACTAAATTGCTTTTGGCTAGCGAGTAAGATACATTTTTGCTCTGAAATAAGGTTTAGTAAATTCACCCTTAGTGCACTTAAAGTCATGTATCAATTGTTCGATTTTTTTTCTCTCTTTGTCTCTCGTTATGTAGTCTGTCTCAGTACAGTGAGGACAACATGATGGACCCCTACAACCTGGCCATCTGCTTTGGCCCCACACTCATGTCTGTACCCGAGGGCCATGACCAAGTCTCCTGCCAGGCACATGTAAACGAGCTCATCAAGACCATCATTATCCATCATGAGGGCATCTTCCCTGGGCCTCGTGAGCTGGAGGGGCCCATCTATGACCGTGGAGGAGCCACTGAAGAATACTGGTGAGTTCAGAACCAGTCAGGGTGTAGAGTCAGCTAACTGAATGGGAGTACAACAAATAGAAGAAAAAATGAAGCTTGTAATTTAGGCAATGGTAAATTTTGGCTGTGCGTTTTATTAAAGCAGCTGGTTAGCCGCAAAAGCACAAATGAAAGAGTCTGATCAGATGAGCGTGATTTGATTCACAACCAGTTGGACATGAGAGATAAGGCTTTATAAAGATAAAGAGAAATTACAAAGACCAGCAGAGGCCTACAGGAAGTGGGTGTTTAAGACCTGGAGAGTTCTTTTTAAAGTTTACATCCTACACTCGTTAAAGCATCGGTTTAGTGGTCGCGTCACATGACCTACAGTCGACTCCCAAAAGTGAACACAACCAGAAGCGTGGCAGGCAGCCAAGCTCATAAAACTTATCATGAAGTCCATTTTTTAAATTAAAAAAGGGGTTATCCTCTTTTCCTAAAGCCAAGTGTTAATGGAATCCTACAGAATCCTCCTACAGCGCTTTAATAACTGTTGTGGATGTGAAGAAGGAAATGACTCCAGATCGCCGTGTAATGGAGAAAAGAAAGCTCACGGTTTAGAGCGGGTTGTTTGGGCGATCCAGGCGTAAAGAGGCTTATTCCATGTGCTTGTCATGCTTGGGATTGTTTGGATTACATGGGCGGTGTAATTAATTGAGTTTGAGTCACTGAAATGATGCGTTTTTAGCTCCGGGTTTAGTCAGCCTTATTTCACCTTCATGAGACTTCATGGCACGTGAATTTGAGACATGCTAACGACAACACATCTATCAATTTTAAGTTGTTCCCATTAGGTTACAAAAATGTTAAAAATGAATTTTTGAACGTTTTAGGAAGATTCAAAACGTCCAGTTGTTTCAGACGTGGTATTTGCTTTGTTATAAGAACATTATTCGAACAAATTCCAATTTTTAGTTCTGTAACATTTTGAAAGCATTCCACTAACACTTGATAATAATGTTTTTGATATATGGTATATATAACGTTAAAGGTCTAACATTACAGCAACTTTTCTGATAACTTTAAAAGAACTTCAGAGAATGTTACTCAATGTTCTGAGAATGTTCCCAGTTAGCTGGGAAAAGATAACGCATTGCAAGCTCCATTCCTGCCAAGAGATGAAGTGTTGGTTATTTTGTACATGATTATAGAATTTCACTATGGAAGGAGTTTCAAATTCACTATCCCTTAAACAGCAGAAGTCAAATGAATGCAGCATTTAGTGTGAGATTCTGTTTAAAATGCCGAATGAGATGGCGGTGATATTCAGAGGCAGTCCTTTATGTCTGGGGAAGAGGTTAAAAAACACAGTGACTTCTGACCTGTCAGAGCACAAACTCATCTGCTTGAGGGTGAAGAAGCCACAAGGATCATTTTACTTTAAGTGTCCAGATCAAAGCTGCACACTCACTCAAAGAGAGTGACAGGAGGATCATGGGATTATCTTCACTAACTAACTGCTCAACGAGGCCTCTCTGTCATTTTAGACATGTTTACACACACACGTTCATCCACACTTCATTGTAATTTGGTGTCCAGTAAGCCTCAAAGGTTCACTGCAACACTAGCAAAGTGGCCACACATGTGGGCTTTGCCAAAAACCTGCCTGCCAATGTCTCATTACACACACCAATCAGAGACTCCGCCAACAGGGAACGTTCTCAGAATATTGACAAAACGTTCCCTCAGTGTTCTCTCACAGCTATCAAAACAATCCGCGTAGTAACATTATTAGAATGTTTTTTAACATTCTGTATCATATATCAAAAACGTTATTATTCAGTTGTTAGTGGAACATTTTAAAAACAACAGAACTAAAAAATGTTTGAAAAATGTTCTTATAACCGAGCAAGAACATTAATACAACATCTAAAAAAACGCCCGTTTTAAAGGTTCCTAGAGCTTTTAAAATAACATTTATAATGTTTTTGTTACTTAATGGAAACGTTGGGAAAACATTCTTACAACCTAAAATTGTTTGCTGGGGATTAGCATGTTGAACAGCCCTATCCCAGAGTTCCTTCTGTCTAACGCTGGTCTCTAATGAAACTAAGCTTTTCATTAGCTTAGGCTTCATGTGTGCCGATTGTCATTGTAATAAGTCAGGATGGTCTTACTGAGATGTATTCCAGCTGAGTGGAGTGCCGCACATTTAGTGTGTTGAACTTGAATGTCCTCCAGCGCATGTTACGAGAAACAGTGATGACAGTAAATTAGGCAATGTTTTTGGTTGAGTGCTCAACAGGAGATCAGGTTGTTTGAGGGTAAATTAATACCAGGGTATTAAAGGGTTTCTTGGCCTGTGAATTGCCTAACAGAGCTGTTATCAGCACTGAGGCTTGTGTGACTTTGGTAAAGAGCCATTTTGCTGTGCATTAGTGCAGTGGATTCTGGCCACAGGCGTGAGAGCAGGTTCAGTGTGGTGTCAGGACACAGGAAGGTTCAGCTTTGATCTCCATATCTGTCTTCAACTTCCTGTTGTGCTTCAAAGGAACATGAATATACTGTTTAAAGACGGAGAGACGTTTACCCTTTTTATTCTGTTGTTTTCCTCTGAGTCCGAAGAATTACAGCACTGATATCAATTTTTATATATTTATATAGTCATATATTCTTGAGATATTTTAGAATATAATTTTAGAATATTCTGCCACTTAGTAAAAGTTAGACAAATTATGTGTTTGGTGTGTTTAAGATAGCAAAAACAGCCATTCAGTCTTAACTGAGTGTAGATAAACTGTAGGTTTCGGTCTGTTGTTGCCAAATGTAAGAAAGCTTGTAATGAAGGTTTCCACTGAGCTACAGTTCTTGCTTTCAATTCTACAGTGATAGTCCACACATTGAGCCCCCCCTAGTGGATGAACCTGCACCTGACACCCCTTCTGAAACACACAACAGCGATGATGGTGAGTCAAGATGGGCCAATCAGAACACCACACTAACACTCATATGCAAATCCAAGCGCTTTGATACATGACGCACTGCTGCCCGGCTCCACACCTCTTTTATTATTGCAATTTACTTGCCAAGCTTTACACAGTCTACAAACCCCTGTTTCACACCCTCTTGTGTCCACACACCCCTGCTGCAGCCTCAGCCCTGTTTTAAACCACGTGCTCTAACCTGCCTGGCTTCCCGTGCAATAACGCTTCCTGTTTCCCTTTGTTCTCTTCCCTCGATTTCTCTCTCTCGCTCTCTCTCTCTCTCTCGCTCCTGCCCTATCTTCTCACGTGTCTGAATAGTAAAATCAGGGACCTTGAACGTTTCAGAGTCGGACCCCATCGAGGCCGTTGCGCGTTTTGACTACACTGGACGCACCAATCGCGAGCTCTCTTTTAAGAAGGGGGCGTCACTGCTGCTGTACCACCGGGCGTCTGATGACTGGTGGGAAGGTCGCCACAATGGCATGGAAGGACTTGTGCCGCACCAGTACATAGTCGTGCAGGACACGTAAGCTTCATGTCTTCTAAATGACTTTAACCAGTCAGTTTGCTCCTCCAAAAACTTTTTAAATACTTTAGTTGTAAAAATGGTCAAAATTGGCCCCTCCTCTCCACCTGCACGTTGTTATTGGCTGGGGGCTACACACCCACTGGCCAAAAGTTGCCTCCCAGAAATGTCCTTAGCATCCTAAAACAATAGTAAAAATAATAATAATAAAATACATAATAATTATTACAATAAAATACAGGCAGAAACAACACCACACACTAGTGGTTTATAAGCAATGATTGAGATTCTGCAAAGTGCACCTTAAAAAATGCACTAATAAAAATAAGAGGTACATAAGAAGTACATTTTAATGTTCATTATGTATTTATAATGAATCCTAGTGTGTGTAAACTGAGGTGTGCGTGATTTTATAGCTGTGTGTATATTTCTGTCATAGGCCGGATGGCTTTGCAGGCAGAGGAAGTCCCAAAGCTGACCTAGAGGCATCCCATGATGCAGCTGGGGAAAAGGTGTCCACCAGGGCCAGCGCAAGCTCACCCATTGGAGGCCATGTCGCTGACATCTACCTGGCCAACCTAAACAAGTCAGTCAATATAACCTGAACATTCATATGGTGTTTTACTATATAGATCATTTTGTAAAGGCCAAAATGCCTGTAGAATAATTTGTATTAAATAGTTACATCTTTTTATTCTTCTTTGTCTTATTATTTTGCCTTTGCTTGATCCACTTCAGGTTGAGGAAACGCCCAGAAGCGACCAGCATCCGTAGGACATTCCGGACAGTGGAGGGGCTGGGAGAGGGCTCTTCTGGAGCAACAGGGGGTTTGAAGGCCACCTCTGTGCCTTCGGGAGGTCTGCCCAAGGAGGGGATGGACAAGCGGCCGGTCAGTGCTCACAGCGTCCTGAACTCCATCACCCGACACTCTTCCCTGAAGACCAAGGTAGAAGGCCCTCAGCTCCGTAAGACTGCACCTGCAGGACGATCCAAGAGTTTCAGCAACCATAGACCAACCATGGACCCGGAGGTCATCGCTCAGGTGGAGCACAGCTCCCAGGTACCGGAATCAGGAAGCCCAGAATTAGAAAGCTTAATTTATTGTAGAACTTCACATGCGTTGATAAACATTAGTGGACACAAAATAAAGATTTGATTGTTTTATTATGTGAGAAGTGCGGAATAAAACAGAAATGCAAAAGCAGCACAGTGTACAAGATTGGTTGCCGGGGAATGCTCAAAAATACATTTTAGTGGTTATCCTACAGAAATATTTGTGATTTGGCATTAATAGTTAGTTATAATGATAGTTCGGTGTTTCCACTGTTACGCTCACTGACTAAAATGACACCCAGAAAATGTATTTCCTTTTAGAGTCCCTTAACATGCTTTCCTGAGAAGTGCTTTGTTCTCTATAGAAGCCTGTGTCTTATTTATCTTCTTTTGAACTGTAATTTCATGGATGAATAGAGGTGCAGGATCGATCCAGGCTGTACTTGTAATTGAGTTGTTGCAGTTCAGACACTCTGAGTGTGAATGTTTCACAGCATCCAGTGCTTGCTGATACTGACTGTACAAAGTCAATATTGGATGGGACTGACCTTAGCTACGTGTAATTACTTTTTGTTATTTTAGCAACTTTGCTTGGTGCTAGAAGCTGCATTAGCTGTGGAGTGGCTGTTCTAGTAAACCTAATACATACATTAAATCACCCAGAAGGTTTGTTCCAAATATTCAAGAGAAAATAGTCTAATGATTAATTTGTCATTCATTTGTAGTAAGTTTCTTCAGCGTTTCCATCAATAATTCTTTTTGTAACATTAAGGAAGGATGGACCATTCGTCTGTGAAAACAAAATGTAAAGTCGTTACATTCCAAAGACACAGATGTGGCCAGCGAAACAAAACAAGATCAAATGAAAGACACATTCGTTCGATTTGCGGGAATCTTGTGTTCCATGGAAGAATGCAGACATTCCAGAATAGTTTACCAAACATTTTTCAAATTATTTGCTTCTGGTGTTTTTTTGTTAAATTTTAGCAGTTCTGTTTAAACAATTATTTCCAGCTCTTACCAGTAACATAAGTCGGTAACATAAGTCGGTAACATAAGTCGGTAACATAAGTCGGTAACATAAGTCGGTAACATAAGTCGGTAACATAAGTCATAAGTCATGAGCGTAAATGTTCTGTGTCTTCTGTTTCTCTGTCTCAGGACATTGAGGCCACTATGAATACAGCTCTGAGTGAGCTGCGAGAGCTGGAGAGGCAGAGCAGCGTCAAGCATGCTCCTGATGTTGTGCTCGACACTCTGGAGCAGCTGAAAAGTGGCGGAGCGTCTGAACCATCCAGCCCGCTCCACTCTCGCCTGCTCCGTGAGGCCGACTCCTCCCAGCATCCTCTGCAGCGTAGCGCCAGCTCCGCCAGCGACATGCCCTCCACCTTCCGGCCCGGCAAGAGCGCCGGATCCAAGAGCCCTCTGTCAACCATGTCCACCACAGGTCTCTCTGCTTCTGGATCCACCTTCAGAGATATCAAGCCCCCAGCCACCAAGCCCAAGCCTGTGGTTTTCCCAAAAAGCGGATCTGCCGGGGGCAGTCCGGCAATGGGGTCTCCAACCACCACTGTACCCCCGACACCACCACCCCCTCCTCCACCCACTGATAAGTCCTGCCCGGTCTAAAGGGTTTATGATCTCCCTTCAGCCGTGATCAGTTTCTTAGTAATTCCAAGAACACCCTCAGAGAACTGATGTTGACTTTTCTTTTTTGGTCTTAATAAATAACTGCAGACTCACAGTGATATTGGAACGCTTGCGTGAGTGAGCAACATAAAGTGTGTGCTTGTGTGTGGAACTGATAATACACATGATAAATCTTGGAGTGATTTTAAAGCACTGTTTTAGTTTGGACTGAGACATGGACATCACCTGTAACTGTTTTCTAATCCCAATTTAGTGATTTCTTTCTCAGATGTACAGACTGAGTTGTTAATGTACAGGGGGTGAACATTTGAGGACAAGTGAGCAGTGTGTGTCTTTGCTTTCTAAAAATACCACAAGGACTCTTTCCTCCCCTCAGACTCAAAGTGAGGCTGGTCTGTTGAGGCCTGCACAGGGAAAACAGCTATTTGATTTTGTGTGAGGTTCCTCACAAAAGAGCTGTTATTTTATCCCCTCTGTTCAGGAATACTGGTTGCACTCCTGTTCTGTCACTCTGGAAAAATCTGCCACGTAAAAGTATCTCCTCACTGTTAACTTATATCTCTCTCTATGAATGCCAGCATCACTTAATCAGAAATGTTCAAATCTATGTCCATATACTGTATCTATAAAAAACATAATGTTGTTACAGTTCGTTCATCACAGTAATGCACTGTAGTTCACACCTGGTATTAAAACGCAGGTTCCACACACAGTAGTTGCTAAGTAACATAAAACTGCTGCTCTGCTGTAGTGCTGCTTTTCTTTTTTACACGCCTTCAAATTAAAACAGAAAATTAAGGTAGATGAACATATTTGCATGAGACCAGTTAGTCAACGCAGACAAACCTGCAAACCTGCTTTGGCTTTCACAGGATATTTGCATGAGAAACACACTAACGCTTTCCCTGGCAAACGGATTCATTTCAAAAGCACTTCTAAAATTCTTAAAATCCTAACATTGTTTGTATTGTGCTATTATATCAGTGGTCACATAACTGTGCAAAAATGGGGTGTTGTTTTGTATACGTTAAATAATCATGATTATAACTGGAAAAAATATATATATCTAAAATGAGGAATGTCCGTTTAACCACATAAGCACAACATTTCTTCACCGCCCACATGTAACAAATAAAAGCAAAAAACAAGAAAAAACAATTTTAGTACACTTTCCTAAGGTCATTATTCAGCCCTGAGTCTGTATCATGGTAACTATGTATCAGTATGTATGTTGTACGTATGTATATTATGAATATTAGCAGCCTAACAGCAGCTTGTGAGATTTCCAGCTTTATGATGCAAAAAAGGGAAATATTTTGCCCACCTCAGAGGATTCAAACAGACATAAAAGGGGGAAACATGCAAAAAGAAGCCACTTCGCTTTCCTTAATTTCTGCTACTCAAATGGCTTGGCTTGAGTTAGCCAGTCACTCTTTTATTCATTGTAGCTGAGGGAAAGGTGTGCGGGGAAAAAAGTCATTTAGCCTTTTTAAGGCAATCTATCTGACAATCTATCAGTCTCCATTTGGTATCTGTCTAGTCTCCATCCAAGAGCTGAATTCCCCCTGACATGGTCTGCCTGCCTTCAACAAAATGGATCTCCCTCAGTGAGGCCTTATTATTTAGTATGAGATCTAAGAAAATGAGCTGAGGTAGTTTGTGTAAGCATCCAACTTCAGAAGCCTGCTTTAGTTTAAAGCGTTTCCTCACTCTTCAAGCCCTGGTATGTACAGTATTACATGCATGGCTGACTGTGACTGTATCCTGGAAAAATCACTGAGGCATTTAGTTTTTGTTTTTTACATCAAGCCTTTTCCAAATGTGTTATTTCCTGAACTGTTTAACGTGTTGTCTGGTCGCGTTCTGAAAAAAGTCTTAACTGGTGGTTACATTTGTTCATGTGTTAAATGATTGAAAGTCTTCTGTGTGTTTTCCTGATACCTCATAAAGGCAACTGGAAACTGTTTTAGGTAGATTTCTTTTGTGGGCGGGGCCTTTACATGCTAAGTTTCTTTTTTTTTACAAAAAAATTGAATGCTGTTGGCTGATGCCTCCGTTTACACATATTTTTTTTCTTAAATTTGGTAAATTTAAATCAATCATTGTACACTTGAATTCTATGTTTGTGAACAAATTGAGGGTGGTTTTCTTTCTGTTTTGTAATCATAACTGTTGTTAAAATGTAATTCCTGTCCAGTTTAAGCAAGACTGTAAAATGAATTTGTCTTGTCAAATATATTTATAGTTGTCGAGTCAGATATCTGTTACCAGGGAAACCTGTGCTCAGATGTACTTTGTATATACAATAGTGTACATTACAGAGGTACATTCATTTTCTTTTTCTCTTATTTTGTTTGTGGGTTTTTTGTTTTGTTTGGTACAATATTGTACAGTTATAGCAATAGCTTTGTTGAGAGTTGCCACTCAAATATACATTCTATAATTCCACGTGTAGTTCTTGTAGTAAACATTTTTAAAATAAAAATTGCTTGCAATATATGCCTCCAATTTAATTGTCATAAAACTGTCATTTTGGACAAATCTCGGGTGATACTCAAATGCCTAAGCCCTGAATATTTATTACAATTACAATTATTGTAATTACATGAAGAGAAAAGCTGTAAATTAAAAAAAGCTTTTAAGCTTTTTAATTAATTTGGTGTTACACAATATATTTGTTGGTGTTTCGATGAGGCTGTCTCACTTTACTGCCCCGTGTCACAATATTGTAACTAGGTGCGATATTTAAAGTCTGTTCCTCATTTTTTATTGATCACAACGCATGAAACATGAACTTTAACATGCTTGAAATGTTTTTTGCGTCTGTTCCGGTTCTGTTTCCTGTTACAGAACAAACTCTTTGCAACATCATTTTAAGTAATTAATTAATTAAGTTTTAATCCTTGTGTCTTTGACGTTACACTTTTGCACATAAATATACACTTTAGTATTACACAGTAATAAAAATGACACTGACGTTTGGATTTGACGTAACCCCACCGAGGACATTTACGCTGCCTCACGTACAGCACGTTGTCGTTTTACATATCGGCCCTAAGAGGGCGTCACAAAACGACGTTTAACACGAGCCATTAAATATTTGGACGTACATGGTTGTGATTTGCGGTATAGAATAACATAACACCAATCCCATTTATAATCTTTAGACTCATATTATGTTTTCAAGAGTCTGTCTGAATGAAAGAGAAATTTCGTAGAGTAAAAATAAAGCGGTACCCTTTAAAAACTGAACTCGTTAAACAAGGAAGTTCCCGACAGATCGAAGGGAAAGTTACTGCCGAATTTCCGTCTCGCCGTTTTCACAGTTTCTGCTTTTGGACTGTCGGACGCGTGTTGTTCAGAGAAAACACACTGCCTTCGGGATCGTAAAGTAAAATGTGTCGGCGTCCAGCACACACACGGTTTGTTTGCATTGTTTCACAGTCTGTGTGATGGCGTGAAAACTACATCTGTATATGCTGTAGATAGACGGTCAGTTTTCTCGTAGGGTTATTTGCGGATAAGTATGAGACAAATCATATACATGCACATTGTATTTGCAGATCCTATGGGAAGATCATAGACTTCATGTGACACTTCCGTTGTCAGTTGTATGTAAATAACGCATGAGTTCAGAAATACACTGGTAAGTTACGTTTTTTCCATCTTCACGACATCTTCAACTCTGTTTTTCATAGGTTGAACGATTAAATGAGAGAAGTTTTTTTAACTTTAATATAATATAAATACATTTCTGCTGTGATTTAGTTTATAGGGGTGTACGTGTAACCTGACCACAGGTATTACCTAACGCTGCCGTGGCTTAAACCCATAAACATGACAAAAACCACGTTTAAAACCACGTGCAAAACATGAATAAGGTTCGGTTGACTAAACATTTAATTAAATCAACTTAACGTAGGTCCAGTGAGTTTAGAGTCATTTCAGTAATGGCTTTATATATAGTTAGATCTGATGTAAGGTGCCATTATAGATATCAAGGGTTTGATACTATGCTATCCAATATGAGTTTCATTCATATTAATTGTGGATTATGAGTACATGGGGGCCACAAGATAATAAAGAGAGTTTATAAGTTCCATGTACGGAATTGAAGAGCGTTTAGTTTGATATTTTTCTCTCACACACATAGACCAGATCATGTCATCCGCGTGTGGTAGTACAATGACAGCGAGTACAGCAAATTACCTTTGGTCCCTGGATGATAGTCTTGGTCAGGGGGCAACAGCCAGCATCTACAAGGCACGAAACAAGGTACTTCACCGTTTCTAAAGTTCAGACATTTCCGTTCTGCGCTCTGGAGGCTACTCAGAAAGTGCTTAGACGTGACATTTTAGATTGAATAACTTTTGTTGATCTTCTTAGAAAACAGGTGAGCTGGTTGCCGTGAAAGTGTTCAACCTGGTGAGCTACAACAGGCCATATGAAGTTCAGATGAGGGAGTTTGAAGTGTTGCAGAGGCTTAATCACGTCAACATTGTCAAACTCTTTGCTGTGGAGGAGGTACATTTCTGATGTGGTTTGTGAAGCTGATCAGATCGCTGACGTTTCATTTCCATGCTTTGTTTTGCTCGTTGATGTATTGCGCTGGGGGCAACTGCTCTGTTGAGTGAAATGCTTTCCTCTTGATTCACGTCAGATGCATATGAACCCGAAGCAGAAGGTTCTGGTGATGGAGCTCTGTTCAGGTGGAAGCCTGCTGAACCTGCTGGAGAAGCCCGAAAATGCTTTCGGACTTCCCGAATCTGAGTTTCTCATTGTGTTACAATGTGTGGGTAAGAACCTAAATCTTTAAAACTACCAGACCAAATTAGTCATTTGGATGTAAATACTCAAATTAGTAGTTTTAGAACCATCACACATGCCCACATCCAGAGAACCCGTTCTGTGTGTCAGCAGACATTCCTCAACTAACCGTTCTGCCCTGTTCTTTACTTTAAACGTACACAGTCCAAGGAATGAACCACTTAAGGGAGAACGGGGTAGTCCACCGAGACATCAAACCTGGCAATATCATGAGGCAAGTGGGTGAGGATGGACGTTCAGTGTACAAGCTCACAGACTTCGGTGCTGCGCGTGAGTTGGAGGACGATGAGAAGTTTGTGTCCATATATGGAACAGAGGAGTACCTGGTAAGACAGAATTGATGTTTTTTCTTCACAATCACATTAAAGGTAGGGTAGGCAGTTTTGGCTAGCAGTAGCAAGCTAGCTTTAGCTCTCTCCTAAACTACACCTCCAAAATACATGAACAATGTGTAGCGCTATGCAAATACGAATTTTGATAGACAAGTAGGACATTCTATTGTTGCGTTTGGACCGATGGCAATGATTGGA